>JAANBA010000310.1:0-52482 GCA_014621435.1 Neopestalotiopsis clavispora
GTCGCGCGACGTCGAGCTCACCGACGAGGAGAAGCAGGAGATGCGCCGCATCGTCGACGAGGCCAAGCCCGAGGGCAACCGCTACGCGCCCGCGCAGCAGGCCATGGTTGGACACTAAGAGATTCGTGTAGGGCAGAAAAGCGTTCATTGGCACGTGTCGAGTAGAAGCTTCTTGACACTCCTCATTGGCAAGTCAAGCTTGTAACCCGCGCTACTGAGGACATAATAAAAACTATTATATTGACTTGAAGTCCTAGTTCACCCATGTGCTCATCTCCAGTCAAAACTTGTACATTCTCCTAATATTTAGCCTGCTGATATATGAACTAACTTAAGCACGACAAAACACCAATCATAAGTGCGGAACAAAATACAAGGAATAAAGAATCAAAGCTCCTATAGCTTGATTAAGTGCTATCTCAAGAATCTCATTATCAATCTAAGCAAGTATGTCCAGACGCTTTTTGTTACGATCTTTCTTTTTCCGGAAAAACTCACTTTTCGTCGCTCAATCTACCTAACTCTACATTCAAGCAGCACCATAAGGATTTGTTCTCTTTTGCAATACACACAAGTATCCGGAGTACAATGGCTCTATACATCTTGCGATGTGCGCAACCAAGGACGTAACATACCCAGGCCCTTACTTTTCGGACTATCCGGTCGCTGCCGTCGCGGCCCCTTCCTCGGCCGTGGCAATTTTAGACTGAGTGTCAGATGCCTTCTCAGTCTCTTCCAAGCCGTATTTGGTGTCCAGTTCTGTGCGAAGCACGATCTCTTTTTCAGCAAAGACTAGCAGGAAACCTAGCGCGACCGGCGCAATACTGGCAAGCCAGGTGATCTTGAGAGCCCTCGTGAAGACATCAATGACTTGATCGCGAGTGTCGGGTGCAAAACTGTTGATGAGAGTCGCCGTGACGAAGCTGTACGCTCTACCGCCGCTTAGCTCGGCACGTGCACTTTCATCAGCGATGCGGTACGACTCAACAGCGAAGCGGGCGTTGAAGACTGCCGCAGGAATGGCCACTCCCGAGTCCCCATATAGAGCCATACGCGCGCATAAAGGAGAAGGCGGCGGTGGATGCAGCAGTCAGCTCTTCACTGAGATCGGCTTGAACGGCTGCGAGGTTAGTGGACATCATGAAACCCACACCAAACGCCGGAAGCATCTGCACAATCACTCACTCGGCCTTGGATGTGTCGCGGTCGAAACGAGCAAATAGACCAAGGCCGAGGACCATGATGCCGAACGCGAAAAAGTGCAGAGGCTTGTAGCGGCCCGTCTTGGAGAGCAAGCCGCCGCCAATGACAGCAAATGGAACCTCTACGAGGACGGTTGGAAGTAGCCAGACGCCCGACTCTGTTGACCCGGCGTTAAGCACCGCCTGGAAGTACACGGGCAGGAAGTAAATGACCCAGAAGAGCAGCATAAAGCTCAAGAAGGCAATGACGAGGGCTGAAGCTGGGGTTCGTTTCTTGAAGACCTGCTCGGGAAGTGTTGGGTATTTGACCCACGGCGCCGTCTCGTAGGCGTGGAAGAGCACCAGTCCCAAAAGTCCGAGAAGCAAGGGCACAATGACGCGGGCATCGGACCACACATAGACCGTGCCACCGTACGAGAGACCGATGAGGACCGACGTGACGGCGGCGATGAGTATGACAGTACCAATGTAATCGATGCGCCGGAGCCGAAGCGCCAAAGAGGTAATCCGGTCGTATTTGACTCTGAGGAAGATAATGAGAGATACTAGGGCGACGCCGCCGAGGGGTAGATTGATCCTTTGGCACATCTTTGCGTGAGCTTCAAGATGTAAATGATTGAAACCAGAATGCTATAAACTTACCAGAATACCCAACGCCAAGACGAGCGCTCAACGAGCACACCGCCAACAAATGGTCCAATGGCTGTGCCAAGAGCAAAAAAGGCAAACAGCAAGGCCATGTATTTTCCTCGCTCGCGCAGGGGAACCAAATCGCTGACGACCAGCTCGATCAAGAGGTTGATACCACCACCACCAATGCCCTGCACAGCCCTGCCGGCAATGAGCATGGTCGCGCTGTTGCTCCCACCTGAAATACCGCTACCCAATGTGAAAAGGGCCACCACAGAGATGAAGACCCATCTTCGGCCGAAGATATCGGCGAGCTGACCAAACAGAGGAAGGAAAGCAGCACTGGTTAGGAAGTAGGCGTTGACGAACCAGACATAGAGGTCGCCCGCATCCAGTTCATGGACAATGAAGGGCAATGCCGTCGAGGTCACCGTGGATTCAACCGCGACTAGTAGCGACACTAGCATGAGGGTGGGAAAGATGGCCCAGAATCTCCAGCCCTTTTTGGTCGAAGTCACGACGGTCGCGTTGTCTTGGTCGGCGGTGACATGAGTAGGTGCACCCACAGCAGCATCGGCTCGAGATGAGCTTATATCTGACATTGTCATAGGTAATGTAGGGTGTTTGGTTACAAGGTCGCCTAGTCAGAACAAAATTCGGAGCTATAGCGTTGCACACCCAGGTAACGGTGATTTTGACAGGAAAAGAATTTAGCTATTTTGAAGAGGAGAGTAGGTCTAGAGGAGTGGAAAGAATATCTTATATTACAAACTCAAAGTCAACAGTGGAGGAGGACGGATACCAACTGTAGCCATGTGAGCATCAAGATTGGCAAATCGGCGTAAGGCCAGTGCAAACAGTGCACCTTCTCGAAATTTGTCAGCCTTCGCCATGTGCCTCACTCACCCATGCAGGCACCGGAGAGTGACACAAAAACGTAACCACTAGGCGATGTCTATCTTGTCAATGGACTTCGACGTGCAAGTATGTCAATTGATGTCGGAATTTTCTTGGTCATCAAATCACCATAATCAACCGTCGTGAGTGGTAATAGCAACTGAGACAAACGTAATGACTATACAGAGTATATACAGAGTATAATCCATTCGGAGCGTAATCCATGTCATCAGCAATGCCAGACCAATCAGAGAGTTTTCGGTGTTTTGCCAGAATAGGCAACTCGCCGGAATGTACCCGAGGAGGAAGATTAGCAACTTTTGTGTACTAACATTTAGCTGAGACTGTGCCGCAGCATCGAGAGGGTCCGGCTTTTTGGAATGGGTAAAAATCAAGGCGAGGTCTCTGTCCGTGAGCCGAATTAATACCATGATACATGTGCAACCATCTCGGCAATACCAGCTCCGCCGAGCGTGTGACCGCTGTCATAAGTCCAAGCTCCGATGTCTACGTGACAACGAAGTTGAGCCTTGCCGGCGCTGTCAACAACTTCATGTCGAGTGCTGCTCCAGCCCTGTCTCTCGGGGTCGAAGACAAAGCAAACTGCAACAACAACAGTCCAAGGACAACCAACAGTCACAAAAACCCGTGACTGTAAATCCAGCCACCAGTACTGACCATCAGAGGACACCTTCGGCTTCGGAGCCATTGTCATCTATAAATGCGGCTACGACGGGCAAGTCGGGCCCGGACGGCCCGGTGCATCCCCCGGGCGTCCTTACATCAGATGAAGTTGAGCCGTCCCAACAACATGCCGACCAGGGCGCTTCAGCGCCGGAAACCCACTTGCGAAATATATCAGAGATCGGTATATCACTCATCAAGCACCTCAGGGCTATCCCTCCGCTAGCTTCAGTGGGCGGCACATATCAAGCATTATCTGGCGAGGCGCCGGAGTGTGCCATCGACGATATATTTCACCTCTCCGAGACGTTCATCAAGGCGCTTCAACACCTTCTGCCCAGACTGCCGCCGCCCAACCGCGAGCCTTCAGTACCATCACCTCCACCGCCAAACGACTTCTCGCTAGATGCCGCCTCCGAGCTCTTGATATTCTCTACTTATCTGCGTTTCATTGAGACGTACCATGTGATTCTGCAGCACCTGCATGCCCACGGTCAGCAAGGCAAAGACGCGCTTCAAGGCGAGTCCCACCAGCTCCAGATTCCAGCCTGGTCCATGGGATCCTATCAACTCGCGTCTCAACCCAGAGCTCAGGTGCTCTTTGTAGTGCATGTGATCGAAGACATGCTGACGCAGGCGCAAAAGCTCATTGATGAGCTGGTGTTTCCCAAGGCGACTTTCGGCTGGCGAGGCAACTATGAGTGCTTTGGTGGCCTGTCGCTCCGCATCGTGCCAGATCTGGCCATTCAAGCCATACGCACGAGGGAGGTCGCAGCCCTGCGTCTGGCACAACAAATCAAGAAAGATAATACATGAATACTCCTGGTTCTTGGTTAGCAGCCCGAGCGTCTGATGCCACTGGTGAGATTCGAAGGAATGATAACACAATAACTTTGCAAAAGACATAAAAGGAATGACTTTGCTAAGAGTTCAAAATGAATTTCATGATACATGAAATGACACTCAACGCTTATGTTGCGAACCAGACCTATGTGAAAAGCAGATAGTCAAGAGGCTTGAGTCGGTAACATTACTGGGATTAATGCCGCTCTCTTGGCGTTGGCGTGACGCGACGGGAACGGGACGTAGCGGATCTTATTAGTGGCCGTCTCGGCGATCCGGCTGTTTTGCGTACATGCCGTTACTCATTGTCGACGCCCGGATGACGCTTCGAGGTTTCTGGTATCATGTAACACTCTTTGCATGCTGGTAGTATTTCATTCGTGACTTCTGCGGTAGGTTTTCTCATGAGACTTGACAGAATAGAACAGTGTTTATCACTACCAGATAATCCTCGATCTTCAATTCTTCGTACGCGCCGGGGGCTTGTCGGAGGACGCTTTCCATGTCGGCGGATCTCGGCTTCACTGTTATCTGGCGCCATCGGCCAGGGGACACTATTTCTGATCCTACTGCCGGGCCCCCACTGAGGGCCCCGAGCAAGGGCCCTGGCCTTGTTGGTAGATTTTGTTTATTACGAAGCAGCGAGGAATGCGGTCATCGACCAGGTACTCTGCAAAATGGTCCTGCATTCGCCCGGATAATCCGACCGCTCCTATTGCCTGATTATGGCTCGTCGAGCACTTCAATCCGGGTTTCCCGCCAATACTATGTACGTTGGGCAATGCTCGGCCGGGGCTGACATGGATATGCTAAAGATCAATGTAGTATCCACCTTGACATGGTATCATGGCAGACCTGGAATATGTGCAGATGGGTTGAGATGACCCTGGCCCGACTGGGTTATACAAAAGAGGCAGATTCTGCCGCGTCCTCTGGACTCGAGAGAGATCCTTCTCTTCTTACTGGCAACCTTGACGACTCTTGATACCCTCACAAACCGTCAAGATGGAGATCGACCGCAGTCTTTACGTGACTACGACATTGACCAGAGCTACCAATGGCACGGTAGAGGTGCCGCGCATGTTTGGTAAGATTGCACTTGAAGAAGCAGTTGGAACGAGCCTATGGGCTGCATACGGCACTCTTCCTGCGATTGAGCAAGTCTCTGGATATGCCGGCGTACCGTTTTCAAGTGTCAGTATTGGGTGCCCTCAGATGAAGCGAGAGTCATGCTAATATATAAATTCTCAGAGTGTGGCTGCTGATATAGAGTCGCGACTGACGGATATTCCTGCCCGTCTGCAGTCCATGGACGACAGTGGGATCGGCTATGTCATTATCTCGTTGACCTCGCCCGGCATCGAGTGCGTCTTCAACGCCACCAATGCCACCAAGCTGGCGACCGAGGTCAATGATGAAATGTACGCCGACTATGTTCAGGCGTATCCGGACCGCTTTGGCTTCTTCGCCACGGTGCCGATGCAGGACCCGACGGCGGCGGCGGCTGAGCTCGAGCGTGCCGTCACGCAGCTCGGAGCCAAGGGCGCCCTCATCAACGGCTACAGCATGATCGGCACACCTGACAACTACACGGTGCAGTACCTCGACCACGAGGCCTGCGACGTCTTTTGGGCCAGGAAACAGACCATGATAGATTGACGAGCACATTATGGACGCAGACCAGAGAGAGACTTTGATTTTCGACGAAAATAATGACTATAATAACAAATACGATCAAGACCATATTATGAGACGTTGAACGGACCAATAATACAAGTACCTACGTACTGAGAAATACTGGCAAAATGACTGGACCATAAATCCAGACTAGGCCAGCTGCCGGTCCCACATATCCACTATTTTTATATGCCAGCTCCAATCCCCTGTCGCCATGCCATGCGCCAAACCCCAAAACTTCCAAAAAATTGCCCCTCCACCACAGGTCAAGTCATTCTAGAAATGTGCGACCTGCCCCTCCACCTGTCAACTTGAGGAACAAGAGAATCTCTCTCTCTTCTGGTCGCGCACGACGACATGGGCTTCAATGAGTGGATGTATGAGGTTCAGGCCGCAAGACCAGTGGCCTGTAAGTTGTACCATCGAGACTGCACTGCGCCCGACTTGTGCTGACCAATTCCCCAGACCTCATTGACCTGTGGCATCTCTACCGGACGCCAACCCTGCTCGTGACGTTCGGTGTCTTGGTCACGGTCTACATCTATCTGCTTCTGACACAGGAACGGGAATACTCCGTGGCTCTGCGCAAGATATATGATGAGCCGGCCAAGAGCGAGCCAGCCTCTGCCCCCGTGCTCATTAGTGAAAAGTCGTCCGTCCCGGTTCTCAAGAACCCTAGCACCAATGGACCCAGACGCATCAAGGGCGAGCTTCGCAAAGCCGAACCCAAGCCGGTAGAGCCAGAATCTGATGAGCCATGGCAGCTGCAGCCTCTGATCTTCTTCTCTTCCTTGACTGGCAATACCGAGAGGACTGTCAAGGGTCTGTCCGAGTCGCTGGCCGATGTCCTGAAGCAGGACTCGACCGTGGCCGAGAAGGTCCTCGCGCCCAAGGTTTTGGACCTTACCGAGGTGGACTACGACGAGTACTTTATCACGGCGCCCAAGGCAACGGAAACCAGCGGGGCCCTGAAATATGTCTACTTGTTGCTCATCCCCAGCTACAATATTGATACCATCAACGACAACTTCTTGGAGCATTTGCAGGAGACACACAATGACTTCAGAATCGATACCGCGCCTCTTTCGGATCTCCTAGGATACTCGGTCTTTGGCCTCGGTGACCGCGAAGGATGGCCTAGCGAGGAGGATGGCTTCTGTTTCCAGGCCAAGGATGTGGACAAGTGGATGGCTAAGCTGACTGGTCGTAAGAGAGCATACCCGCTGGGCATGGCAGACACGAAACGCGAGCTGAAGGAGAGATTGGACGAATGGTCTCGGGGTATCGCGGATGTGATCAGTCTCATTGGCAGCACTGGCAGCCTGGGCGAAGGCGTCCCTGGAAGTGGCGACGCCATCGAGAGCGACGACGAATCCGTGTCTGGAGAGGACGACGATGGCGAAGTTCTCTTCGAGGATCAGACTGTCGAGATCAAGCGCCCCAACAAGAAGAAACAGACTAGCAACTTGGAGGATGTCGAGGATTTGGGCAAGATTATGAAGTCTTCCGGAGGTGGCCAGAATGGATCTGCGCCAATTGCTGTTGACTTTACCACTTACAGCAAACCGGCCAAGGAGACTGCAACACAAACTGTGAAGGAAATGGTCCCGAAAAGCTCGCCAACCTACAACTCCCTCACGAAACAAGGTTACACCATTGTCGGTTCACACTCGGGTGTCAAGATCTGCCGCTGGACAAAATCTGCCCTGCGCGGTCGCGGTTCTTGCTACAAGTATTCATTCTACGGCATTGCGTCCCACCAGTGTATGGAGACAACGCCATCTCTTTCTTGCAGCAACAAATGTGTCTTCTGCTGGCGACACGGCACCAACCCCGTCGGCACAACGTGGCGCTGGGTTGTAGACCCGCCAGAGATGATCTTTGATGGCGTCAAGGCGGGTCACTACAAGAAGATCAAGATGATGCGCGGTGTCCCTGGAGTAAGAGCAGAGCGCTTCGAGGAGGCCATGCGCATCCGCCACTGCGCCCTCAGTCTCGTCGGTGAACCCATCTTCTACCCTTACATCAACGAATTCCTCGGCATGCTCCACGCCGAGCGCATCTCGTCGTTCCTCGTCTGCAACGCACAACACCCGGACCAGCTCGAGGCCCTCAAGGCCGTGACCCAGCTCTACGTGTCTATCGATGCGAGTAACAAGGAGTCTCTTCGCAAGATTGACCGCCCGCTGCACCGCGACTTTTGGGAGCGCTTCCAGCGGTGCCTGGACATCTTGCGCGAGAAGCGCTTCAAGCAGCGCACCGTCTTCCGCCTGACGCTCGTCAAGGGCTTCAACGTGGACGACGAGGTCGAGGGCTACGCCGACCTCGTCGAGCGCGGCCTCCCCTGCTTTGTCGAGATCAAGGGCGTGACGTACTGCGGCACCAGCAGCTCGGCCGGCGCCGGGCTCAGCATGGCCAACGTGCCCTTTTACGCCGAGGTCCAGGAGTTTGTCGAGGCCCTCAACAAGAAGCTCAACGACCGCGGCCTCAAGTACGGGCTGGCTGCCGAGCACGCGCACAGCTGCTGCGTCCTCATTGCCAGCGAGCGGTTCAAGAAGGAGGGCAAGTGGCACACGCGCATCGACTACCAGCGGTTCTTTGAGCTGCTCGAGGAAAGGGGCGCAGACGGAGACTGGAGGCCCGAGGACTACATGGGACTGCCCACACCCGAATGGGCCACCTGGGGCAATGGCGGATTTGACCCCAGAGACCAGCGGGTTGACAGGAAAGGCAGGCCGATCGAGGTTTGAGTTTGACATATACACAAGGTTGTAACAACAGATCAGACTGGGACGGCGTACGCGCAGAATAGGTATCAACTGAAAAGTAGTGTTTACCCTGTACATATCTCGAAAAAAGAAAAGGAAAAGAAATACAGAAAGTCGTTCGTCATTTGTCTATGGCCAACCCTGGCTATGAATTTCCGGACATCCATACATGCATCGTTGCTTACAGAAAATATACAGTGATTTCTGGCTCCCCTTTTTCTCCCCCCGAGGACTCCAGCCGGGCACAGAGACGAGTGTGCCTTTCCAGGTAGCATTAAAATCTTACAATGAGCTCTCCCGTTTAGTCTTTTTTGTTTTCCTCTTCCTTCTCTCCATCCGAGCTCATACAAGAATTCAGATCGACCGCTCTGGTACAAGGCGATGTGAAGCAGCGTCGAATCTTGTCTTCTTTTTTGTTTCTCCTTGTTTTTCTTTCCGATATGAGTGGGGACGGTCTTCGTCACCAAGAGCTTGGTAACCTTCCCCCAAAGAATAGATACATCCCGAGGACAGCCCGTTCAAACGAAGACTCCTAGTCGAGGCCAGGGTGGGGGATGCCGCCAGTGCCCTCAATGTCGAGGGTCTTGTCGTAGGCGATCATCTCAGCGAGAACATCCAGCACTCTCTGTGAACACCGATCGTGATTAGCAAGGATCCTCGAGAACGTGGAAATGGAAACAAAAAGGCGCAGTCGTGAAGGTCTAGACCGCCTAAGCGCAGAGGAAACAAGGCCCAAATAACAACGACAAGAGAAAACATACCTTGTCAACAGTCTTGTCGTAGATTCCAATCAGGTCGCCGGGCGTAGGGTAGACCTTGAGAGCCTTGTAAAAGGCCAGGGCGGCCTCGAGGGTGTTGGCCGGGTCGGCGGCGAGCTGCTCGCCAATCTGGACGTGCTCCATAAAGTAGCCCTCGCGCTCGTTGACGCCGGCGGGGAAGCCCTCGTCCTTGGCGGCGTCGACGGCCTTCTGAATGTCCTTGACGCGCTCCTTGCCGGCGGCGGCGGCGTTCTCCTTCTCGTTGCGCACCTGGCGCCTCTCGTTGCGCCGCAGCGAGCGTCGGAACTCGGGGGACTTTCTGCGCTGGCTGTCGAAGTAAACGGCGTATCCTGTGTGCGGTGCGAAACGTGTTAGGACGTGATATACCATCCGTGGGGTGAGAGATCGTGGTTGAGCAGAGGCAGAGCTGTGGTTTCTCTTCCCAAGATGCATGGTGACGTACCTAGCAGACCTGTTGCTATCGTGGCGACGCCTATCGTCGCTAATGTCGAGTTCTGAACCATCTTGTCTGGATGTGTGAAAAGGGACGGCTACGGCGTGGATTATTAAGAGGTCTAGAGCTTGGAATCGAGGTGTGTGTTGGATATGTCGTGCGGCGACAAAAGTGTCTGAAGCTGAACGTTCGCCTGCGATGAGCAAAGAAAATGGAGAAAGGCTAGCTTTTCGCTATGGGTAGAGCTTCGTCAATTGCTTTGGTTGCGCACACGGACGGTGACGGGCTGCCGTAATTTTTTTTCTCTTTAGGCCCGTTCAGCAGCCTGCCGAGCCATTAGCGATTGATGGGTCCCCTGTATCCCGGGGCCTGGGCCACTGTTTGTTTAGCGGCCAGGGATTGGTCGCTGGTAACTATTTTCCGCTGCCGACCCTCAATTCAATGTTGGGCTGGGAGACGCGCTGCAACGACGGGGTACTCAGTACGTAGCACCGCCGCTAAACGGTCGCTACGCTCAGGGTAGAGGTACGTACTCCCATCAACCCCCCCAAGAAGCTCAACGCCCAATGACCACGACCATGATGCCGCCGTAACTCCGACTCGAGCTTCGTTTCAGTTTATGGTTCCGTCCCTGCTACTCAACCTCCCCACGACTGTCCAGTCTGCCATGCGGGACCTGCTCTTTTGTTGCATCTAGCGTTGCATGCACCTCAATTGTCTCTTCTACATTAATACTGTTGTATCCTGCGATCTCTGGCACCAATTGTAGCACTGGTCTGAAGCATTAAACATTGGCAATCTGGCATCTCGGAGTCCGCTGCGCCTCCACGACCGATCTTCGCCATGTCCGACGAGAAGAAGGGAATCTCGCTCCGTAGCGGGAAGAGAAAGACGGTGACCCGTCCAGTGATCAGCGCGCCAAAGCAAATATCAGGTCCAATCCCCAACAATGCCGTCGATATACCACGTAGCAGCGGAGGCATCAAGCCACCAGGCCCGGGGCCGATGGCTCCTCCGCAAACCAGAGAGAGACCGCCGCCCAACAGAGGAAAGACGAGTGACAAGGTATTGCGCCGATACTCGACCCGATTCAATAACATCCCCGACAACTTTGACGCCTCGGCACCACCCATGCCATCGCTGCCTACCTTTGACCCTTCCAAGTACGGCGCACCACCTGCAGAGAGACGGCCGCCGCCTTCAAGAGGCGAGGGCGGCCCAGTCGGTGGCGCTCGAGGTGCTGGACCCGTAGCTGTTGACATCAAGGCCCTGAGAGACCCCGGACTTGCGCCGGACCAGTATGTTGCCAACATCCTCAGCGAGGCAACCGAGGACGAGATACGAGATTATGAGGAGAGTCTACGGAAACTGAAGAACCGAGCCGCGACGGACTTGCAGCAAAATGTCTACCAGAATCGCACGCAGTTTATTAAGATTAGCAAGGAGGCCGAAAAGCTAAAGGGGGAGATGCGCGCCTTGAGAAACCTGATTACGGAGCTCAAGTCCAACACGACGGCGCTGAGAAATGCGTCTGCAAACACCAGCGCAACCCTCAATGGCGAGCTTAGTACTGGCCTCAGTAAGAAGGATAGGCGAAGTTCCGTTGCGGACCGCACAGCGCTATGGAACTCCCAAATGCAGGCATTGTATAAGAACGTCGAGGGGTCGCAAAAATTCCTACCCAACTCCCTAGGAAGACACGTTGTGCAAGACGCGGGATACTGGATCGAGCTCGACAATGCTACCTACAAGTCTCGACGATCGATGCAGATATTCCTTCTCAATGACCACCTACTTGTCGCCTCACGAAAGAAGAGAAAGGCAGACCAACCCAATGACGCCCGCGCTCCCATGACGAAGTTGGTGGCCGACCGTTGTTGGCCTCTACTGGAAATTGAGGTGGTGGACATGGCTGGTACACACGAAAGTTCCAGTAGCAGGAACAAGCTCGCCGATGCCATCATGGTCCGTGGCATGGGTCAGGAGTCATTCATTTATCGAACGGAGAAGCCCGAAGACTCCTCAAAGTCTGCTCTGACACTGAATATCAGGAAGGCTGTGGAAGAGTTGCGCAAGGGATTGCAATCCGAGATGGAAGCAAATAACAAGGCAAAGGAGACAATCAACTACTTTGCTTCTCGCGATCCCGGTCTTCTCGAAAAGACTGAACTACTCCAGACGCTGTCGGACATCAAGGACATGCTGATCGAGGTGGATGGCAAACAGCAGAATCTGAGATGGGTGGAGGGTCAAATGGATGAGCTCGACATTGATGTCGCGCTTCAACAGTTTGAGACGGCAGTGGCCAAGGTTGAAAAGCTTCGAGATCTTGCGCGGGGACTAAAGAACAATGCCATTGCCCAGGACTTTATCTACTTCAAAGTTCAGGAACGATCGACAAAGCTGGCCGGACTGATCACGAGAAACCTGATCGACCATCATGCTCAATCCCAGAAAGCAAAGCGGAATGTCAGCTGGCTGACGCGTCTTGGATTCGAGGATCGAGCACGAGAAGCATATCTAGAAGCCAGAGGGGCCCTCGTCAAGAAGAGATCCAGGTAAGCAATGCATGTCCAGCCGGGCCACCACATGTGACTGACAAACCGTAGACAAATCATTTTCCAAGGCGATCTTCACCTATACATCTGGCAGCTCTCGTTCGCATACTTTAGCATCATACGCAACACCGTGGCCTGCTTCCAGTCGTGCTTCCCGCAGGCCATGCTCAGTGCTTGCGTCAAGTGGGCCAAGGAAGAGGTTGAGAACTTCAACGTGATCCTCAACCGACAGCTCAGCAGTGTCGAAAAGGACGGCGAAGTCTGGAAGGAGTGCATGGAACGCGCCAAGACGCACGCGCAGATGCTCGCAGAGGTGCATCTCGATTTCCGAGAGCTCATTGGCAAGGAGACTGAGGAGGAGCCGGTTGCCAATGGCGAGGCCAAACCGGTAGGGCTCGGTTTGAGTTAGGGGTAACATTCCAAACATCATATATAATAGCAGTCCCAGCCTTTTTTTTGGCAGGGCTTGCAAACAATGAGCGAGCCACTTCTTGTTGAAAGCCTCGACGATACCCGGTGTCTGCTTTTCATCCGGTCATGATTACGGTTGCACAGAGTAGATTTTTGCTGGAAGCGAATCAATGAATAGTAATGTCCATGTTGTCTCTTGCTCTTGGATCAAATCAGGTGAACAGTGATGGTGGTTAAGATCGATTTCATGACACATTTACATCACGAATACGCAAGTGATGATACCTTTTCCTCTCGAGACCTAAAACACATTCGTCTTCTCGTCTGTTAAAAGAGAATCAGGTATCGGAATCAAAATCCCCCAAACACATGTAGGTAAACCTCGTTGGACGATCCATCATACATATAAGACTCGACATGTTTGTGCACGGACCTTTAGCCACGGAATGAGGGATATGATAAATAAAGCGCCCACAACAGAAAAGCATTCGCTTACTTTCAGAAAGTCTCCTCTTTATTTTTACAACCAACACAGCGACGAATCATCACAGGAGCAGATGTGGTGCAAGATACAATAACGCATTTTTCAACGAATTCAATGATTCGATTTATTGATATTCGAGTCGTCATTTCTGAAGCCAACGTCACCGCCAGACGCCAGCGCCAAAGAGATACCCTAATCTGCAGCAGGACCATAGTCCTTTCAAAGTCCTGGGGGGGTACAGGCCAGAGGCACTGATGCCCAGCGCGCAAGAAAATGCAGAAAAATGAATCAGGAGGTGACAAGATTCTCGAAACCCCCGAACGTACTAATCATGCCCTGAGCTTTCATGTTCATGCCTCATCAGTCTCCAACGCTATGAGCAGCAACCTGAACCAAAAACCAAAAGAGAGGTGCCAACTCGGTATCATGAAAAAAGGGGGTCTCTATCGTGAAGGATACAATAGGCACGTCGCACCGCTAACTCCGCGATATGCCAAAGAAGAAATGTACAAAGACAACGCCATGTGGTGAATGACCAGCAAGCGACAGGACTCGCCGACGATTTCTCGCCAGGCAAGTCAAAACCGCCGCGTGCATGCAATGCGATTAGACGAGCTCAAAGCCATCTTCCTCGACGACTGCCGGCTCCTCAGCCAGGGGGGCCGAGCCGCCCCGACGGAGATTCCGGCGCGCCTTGCGGCCCTTGAGCGCGTCGCCATTGTTATCTAGTATTTCGTATTCCTTCTCGACGAGCTTCTCCGTCTCCTTGGTGTTGGTCTTGACAAAGACCTCGAGCGACAGGGNCGGCCGGGGGAGTCCTTGCGGTCAAAGCTGTACAGGAAGCCGTCCGTGACCTGGGGCTTGCGACCACTCCGGTTCGGCGAGGGGAGGAGCTCAATGAGCGAGCGCGAAAGAGCCGGGTCCGTCAGCTCCTCCATGGCGTCGACCTTTGCACGGGAGTAATTCGATCTCACGTCCCGCACCAACTTGGGCTTGTTGATGTTGTGAGAGTTTTTGTGGGAGAAGCTGGCAAAGGGAAGAGACCGCAAGTCAGTAAACACTGGCGCACGTATCTGCTGGGGGGCGACTCCGGAAACCCTCCTCGTGTGTGGTTAACTCACCTATTGTCAAAGGAGCGCTGTGGCCGCATCTTGGTGCGCTGGCTATCGCTCCAGTCTACACTCGCGTCCAAGTCCAGGTTCTTATTCCTGAGGCCGTACAATGGGCGGGTGCCGTATGCCCACTTGGCACACTTCTCCTTTGCTCTCTTGGGGTCCTGGGCAGCGCCTCGGATGTCTCGAGTAGCCTCAAAAGTAGCCATATTGGATATGATGGTGCTTGAGTCGGAATAAGTTGGATATTTCAATAGGTAATGGTAGGTGCAACACAGAGCAGCCTTGTCAGGTATACTATATGTTGTTTAGTCTGTGCCGGGTCCCTTTCTGAGAACCTGGAGGGCGTGGACACAAAGGTGTTTGGAACAGGCACGTCTGCTGTTCTTGGTAGGCAAGGTGGTAGCGTAAGCTGATTAAGTATTATGGATGGGTTGAGACAACTAAATCAATAGCTGGCACAGAAGGAGAGAGAAGGATGAAGAGCAGCCTTAGGAGGACCGGAGTCGGAAGCGTGTGTCAGAGGGTATGCAGTTGGGTCTTTTTTCCTTAGAATGAAGGGCAACAGTTCCAGGAAGAAAAGATGACCGAGTCACACCGTTGTCAGGCGCCGGGGAGTTTAATGAAATATGAGGTAAGAGCGGCCTTGTTTCCTTGCAAACAGCAAGGCTAATAATCAAGGAGGAGGATTCTGAAGTGATGCCGCCTTTGTTCTCTGATAGTCAAGAGCCGATTGGTCCGATCGATGCAAAGCCGATACAAGAAAAATAGGTCTTTGTTCCCTTGGAGAATAAGTAGAGAAAAGCAATAAGAAGATGAAGAGTAGTATGAATGAAAGAAGAAAAAGGTCGTCAGGCAAATCAGTCAAAATCTATGGCACAGACCGAGACCGAGTGACTCAGATGGAAGGGTCGAGTATGGTATGGTAATGAAGTGTAATTCCGTACGGTTGGGGGGCCTAAGGCGTGAGTGAGCAAAGCAAACGGGCTAGCGGATGCTTGTTCTCAGGTACAAGCCCGTTATCAGTCGAAGCGATAATGCAAGTGGTACTGCTACTAGTACTACCAGTACGGGTGGTGCTTCCAGGGGGATGCAGCCAAGCCAACGCGGATCAGTCGAAAGGGTTATCTTCTTGCCCAAGAGACGTAGCAAGAAAAAGGGTGGTTTGTTGTATGATTGATTGATTGTTTGTTTGTTTACTTTGATTGGTATAATGTCCAGATAGATCAAAGAAGAAGAAAAAGAGAAAGGGGAAACTTGAATGGGAGGGCAGCGCGTTGGTCATATGGGGGCGCTGGCGGACGTTGGGACTTTGGAGGGGACCCTTATCGTGATCGTGTCAGGCTACTGCTACTGTGAGGACAATGGTAGGTACATGACATTATTTTGCACAAGATCTGGGAGGAAAGAGAATCACCGGCCGCCTGCTGGGCATAGCGCGTGGATGATGGCAGTCTGGAGGTCTGGAGGTCTAGAGGTCTGGACTGGAGTCATCACTTGTATTGTACAAGTGATAATAACCTAGGTAATGGTTGTACCTACGTATCTACAAGTTATTATACCAGCTTCCTTTCGGTAAACCCCAGTGGGCTGTTGGCATTCATTGGTCTGCTTTGCTAGGCATAGGGTGTGTCAACAGAGACAAGTGGGACATGGGTACAGTAATGCAATGACTGTATGGGCAAGCTATTCAGCTTTAATTTGGCCGCGCCATGTACAACTACGATAAAGCTCGGGGCGTGTGGCTTTACTCGATCCCCCCCGGATAAGGTGATGATGCATTACAGAAAAGGCCGTGTGACTAGTGACGTGCTGCTCCTTGGCCATTCCTGGGTCGTTTGCCAAAGCCCGTTGGTCTCGCTCCTTTTCTCATTGTGATGGTGCAATTGGATCTGGTGGATCGAGGCGCACCAGCCCGCTTATTGCACTGCCATTTGATTCATCCTTCTCTTACCTTATTGTTGTTGTGATGAAATGGCTGAGCAAGGAGACCGACGGCACCGCACCGTGCAGTCCCTCGCTCCTCCCCCAAGGCTCGAGCTCAGAGCCCCGTCAGCGCTTGTTAGTGCGTGATGCCATCAGACGATAGCCCGGAGATCCAGCTGCCTCACCCCTGTTCTCATAAGCTATGTACATCATCTTCCTCTCCTACTCCCAGCCAACTCGCAACATGTGCAACTTGTTTTCCACCAAGCCTCAACTTGTTATCTTGAAACTTCTATATGAACGGCATAGTTGGAATAACATGGAAACATGGAACCGGGACTTCTAACCCCAACGACCAAGGAATACAACACAGCCGAAACCGTCGCATCAAGCCGAGTCCAAGCTCCATCTTCCCCCACACTATGTTTGTGCTAGACTAGTCTATCTTATGCTATACAGTGCTACGCTTTAGGTAACTGGACTGAGCTCTGATTAGTCCGTCTTTCGTGTACGTCGTGTTGACCTGTCCTTTCTCCTAAGTGGCCGCATCTATCTGGTCCTATGGTATAACTCGTCGGGAAACACCGGGCAGATAGACGAGACTTGATTGATAACGTACATTGATTGACTGGTATCTCTCCTTTACGCCAAGACTGGGGAGCAAATGGACCGTCGTGACCAATACTGATTCAGCGGCTAGGTATGTATACTTCCCCCTCGCACACCCTCCATCACCTGCACGTTATCGAGGTCACCCTCCTTCCAACATTGACGATAAGCCATGGCGTATCACAGCTCCCATGTGCCTCGGGGGCCGGAACTCCAAGGCAGCTGGAACACGCGAATTACACAGTAATCTGCCTGGTCAACGACGGCGGCTGGGCCTCCACGGCTGCCTCGAATGTCTCTGGAGCCTTCGGATGTCCTGTTCTGGACTATCCCACATACGGGCTATGTGTGACTCGCCCGGCCGGAGTCATCAAACCTGCACACATACGTACATGCTCTTATCGCGCAGGATCGCTAACCGGGCTGAGGGGGTTTCTTAGAGATCTTGGTCCTTCCTATCTGTTCCCGAGGGCAGCAACTCGCCTTTGCTCGCCTATTCATAACCGAGCTGGACGCCTCGAGCAAGTGACAACGGCAAATACTTGAATTTCTACCATTATGCTCATGCCGACAATCGCGATCGGGTCACTTTCGCTTCATATTCATCATGAAAGAAGAATTATAGTCTTGCACCCCTGGAGGAAATGTGCCTAGTTCCCATCGACTCGGGAGTCGCATAGTAAGGTCAATAATGTGCAGATCTCCATGCAGCTAGAGCTTCTGCGGCAACGTCAAATTCACATGGGATTTCGCGTGCACCTGAGTGGCTCAAGGGACACGGGTAGCCGGCCGTTGCAGTATAACTTTGTGACAACAGCAACAACTCCTACCATCACTTGTTCCGTTTGAGAGGCCGGTCGAATTGGCTATTGACTTTCAAGTGTCTGATCATGACAATGATCTCATACTATCGGACTTTTGGATCCTCCAATCACTGGTTTCCAGATCATGCCGTGTTTCTCTTCACTCCCCGGGTTGGAGAGCTGAGGGGTCGGCTGATGCGATGCCCCTAAGCTAAACACCTGCACTCACTGCTCAGGTACATTGCCCGCAAACTTTAGCACCTAACATTAGCTACGTAGCCTACGTAGGTACCTACCTAAACCTCGGCGGTAGGTACCTTGCCTGAGCGCCACGTTGGACTGGAGGCTCCAATCCCACATCAGATGTGGCTTCGAAAGACTCGCTCACCCATCAGGTTTTGGAACGAACCTGACAAACAAGGAAATGCATCACTCTCTTGTCAGCTGGAATTGAGTGCAGATTATCAAGTATGACGGCGGAACTCATCTTTATCCGGTTTCTGCTCAGCAACCCCCAGGCCCCAGACACTGGTCCCAGCTCTTTCGTCTCATGCCCGGTACAAGGTACCTAGGTAGGGAACCTGGAACCCGTGACTATATCTCAGCCTCGATTGGGCTTACCCTTGACACTACGATACGTACCATTAGATCCATGGATCAATACATGGAAGACCCCCAGAAGCCCAACTACGTCACGGTGTCTATGTTTAGATGAAACTGCTGACTTCAAGGCGGGAATTGAACGGCTTGACCGGGTGTTGCTAAGAAAGAGCGAGATATGTGCAATGAGGCGGTATCACGATAGCGACCCGAGACAGCAACGTCCCTGGATCTAATCATGATGCGCTAACCATGGCATACAGTCGCATGGTGATGCCACGAGTGAGTAGGAGACTTGAGAGACGGTCAGGCCTCAATATCCCAAGCCTAACCAATGGAAAACAATATCGCAGACGAATTGGTTAGGATACGGCTGGGTAGGATGACTCGGTTCTGCATCTTCAGCAAGTGTCGTATTTGGTGACGTGAACATTCAATCTTCGCAGCTGGCCTAAGACAGGCACACGTTCAAAAACCTTGTGTTCATGACCTAATCATTGCCGAGAACTACAGGTAAAGATTTCAGAGGACAATTTCACATGCTTCTATCTGGGCAACTCTCGAGCAGACCCAGCAGTCGCACCCGCCTAGACGTTGAAAGAGAGAGGAAAAAGAAACATCAGATTTTGGCAGCTCCTCGCGGTTTGGCGTCGGCCGGCTTGAGACAGTTTTTCGCCGCCCAGTCACTCAGTAATAGCGGCATCTCTGTTTCCAACAAAAAGACGCTGAAGCCATCCGTCTGCACTTTTTGCGGCGTGGTAGGTCCATTCGTCGCCTTTTGGAAATCCTCCTCGGTGGCACCGTGAGTCGTCATGCTTCCGTGCAACCCGGCGACAAATGGCTTGAACTGTTGGTCGCCGTTGAGGGGATGCTTGGGATGTTGAGCCGAGATAATCGGCGCATAGAACTCGTTCATGGTGTTTCGGTGGAAATAGGGGAGCCACAAGGTATCTTCTCCGACCATCCAGCGCGGCGCGATGACGGCAAAGTCCACGACATTGACACCGGGCTCTCGGTAGGACGGCGCTGTGAGCACTGTGAACAGACTAGGATCGTGCTCATCATACAGTAGGTTGCCCATGGGACAGTAACGGCCGAGATCGTATTTATACGGATAGTTTGTCCCATGCCAGGCGGCGACATCAAAGACGGCATGGTCCTGCTTTGCTTCCCACAGGCGTCCGGCTTGGCGGGAGATGATGGTCCATGTTGCATCGTTGGCAACCGCTGTCCCTTGTTCGACCTTTCCATCGAGAAACGCCTTGGGCACTTGGAAGTCCCTTACGTTGGCCAGCCCAGTCGAGCCGATGGGACCAAGTTCCGGCAGGCGAAAGTGACCCTGGAATAGCTCACAAATATAGCCTCTTGCCGGCCCAGCTGGCAAAGTGACGCGGTATCGAATACCCCGGGGGATCACACATATTTCGTTCTGGCGAACAAGAAGCTTGCCAAGCTCTGTCTGGATGTCTATGGCGCCAGACTGCGGGACGATGAGCACATCGCCATCGAGTGATGAGAAGACCGTGTTTGGCTTCATGGACTGGGCTATGGAGAAGACCCAAATAGCAACGCCCGTCTTTGTTGCGGGATCTCCATTCTGTGCCAGCAGTTTCTGCGACAACCAGTCTGCCTCTGCGTCAACTGGAAACTTGGGCCAGAGGTATGAGTTGGGCGAGATGACGCTGGGCTTTTCTGGCACCCCTTGATCCTGATACGGCTTGAATTCATCATGTCTGAGCGAGGAGCTCACCCGATACATCCATGTCTGCAGACTGTGGTCTCGTGGAGCTGTAAAGGAGGTTCCACTGATTCTTTCCGTCCTCAGGCCAAAGGGAGGTTTCTGTGGACTGTTGTTGACGAGAGGGTTGGCACCGGGGATTGCCTCTGATCTGTTTTCCAACGCGGAGTCAGCATTGGTTCCATCTGTTATAGTTATAATAATACAGCTTACTGGTGATAGCTTCCAAGCCCATCCAAGTACTCGTATTTCTCCTTGATGGCAAAATCTGTTACTGGCGCCATTTTGACATAAATCTCATGATCTTATGTTACTTGACAATAAGTCGTAGTATTCAACACTTGAAGTCTAGGAAACATTTTTCCCAGATCAGAAATATGCTTTCTCCTCATGGGATTCGCACTAGTATTTTCCAGCTCGGCCGAAATGCCAAATCTCTCTCGGCCATGGTGACATGTCGCTGCCCGCCCTCCCCGCAACTTTACCCCAACTGCCACTTTTCCTCCAATGCCTCGGACTCCATGACCAGGTAGAGTTCATCCTCGGCACGCGATCTATTATAAGCCTGCGACACATAATATTCCGCGTTCTATGGAGGCGGGGTTGGTGCTACCTTGGAGTATCTGGTTTTGTGGGCAGAAATCATGTTGATCGTCTGTCTGACGACGACGAATTCGAGTAAATTTGACTTGAACAAATTCTTTTTTTTTACTTGTAACTCAATTGACAAGAGAGTGACCAATTGCTGAAAAGAATGGATTCTACAGTGACGCAAATTCATTATCTCACAATTCCCGAAGACAAGCATCTGGCTGATGTCAAGTCAGACGCTGGCCGGATATGGTCCAAGGCATTGGATGTGTTGGAAGCTCAACCGGGATTCCGCCGTCTGTACTGGGGCCGCTCACCAGAGGATGAGACAAAGGTGCAACTACACGTTGGTGAGTTTACTGTGACATTTCTCCGGTGTGAAAATCACGCTCTAATACGGTGATAGTAAGAGACACGTTGGCCCAGCACAAGGCCTTTCTATCCTCGGCCGACTATACCAAGTTCAAGACCCTCTTGCAACCTCTCATATCATCGTCAACCACCTCGTCGTCGCCGTTGTCGAACGACTGGCTGGTCCGCCACGCCCACATTCGCGACTTCACCCCCAACCCGCAGGCCCTGGCGCGCGGCGCGCCCGTGACGGGCACGGCCGTCTACGTGTCCACGACGGCGGCGTGGCACGAGGGCGCGTGGCCGCTGTGGACGCACGTGGTGCGGCACGTCGACGGCTGTCTGGGGTGCACGGGCGGCGTCGTCGAGGAGGCGGTCGACGGTCGCGATGGGTGTTATATCGTCTATGTGGGCTGGGAGAGTATTGGGCATCATGATTCCTATCACCATACGGAGCACTTTGCCAAGAATAGGATTATTGTGAGTTTATTGATGAGTGTGATCTTTCGACTAATTTAAGGGGCAATAAGTTGATTCATCATCACAGTTGAGCAAAGGGAACGAGGGCTGGCGCGAGTATGGTCACGTCCGTTTCGAGGGAAGCAGAGAAGGGTCAGGCAGTCTACAATCAAGAGAAAAGGGGAAACTGTGAGCTGTAGATGAAATGAAGATCGCAGCCAGATGTGTTGGAATTGTAGAGTCTCGCATAATCTCTTGCGCCTTTGGACTGGTCGATGGAGGTTGGCATAAATTTATAGCACTATTTTATTAATGAATTTCTGACAAGAATGTCAATATCATTCTACCTGATCTGAACTCATATTTGTTCTTATAGGAATGTTGAAGACTCATTCAAAATGGATGAAGTCAGCGTCGCCAAGAGCTGCTTGTCTGCCTGTTCAGTAAGCGCCCCCTCAAGTTCATCTGACTGGCGCTGGCTTACAGCTCTCAGTGTCACCCATAAATCGTCATTGCCAAGCGGATCCGCATCGCTCACCTTCGATGCCAGCACGAGGCTGCCAAACACGGTTGCAATAATGACTGATTGGGGGCACGTCGTCCCACTGTCCAAGGCTTGAACTCTACCTGTACCGAATCCCAGGAAGCTTTACGAACAGCAAGAGGTGGACAAGGATCTGACAGCTATTCGAAATCGCAGTATCACAAAATAGTATGTACCCTTCTACCTAGATGCGATCATCTGCCATCACTATGCTTCTGACCGCTCTCTTATCTATTTGCGTAGATATTTTCCGAAAAGTCTCACTCTATGGAGATGTTTGAAAAGCGGCCCCCGAATGTGGGCCCAATACGTGCAACGTGAGGCACAGTCAGCTTGAGCTGAAAGACGCCTCTTCTTCGACAGCCTGACATTTCGGCCATTTCTCATTGATTCTTTCTTTGAACGATATCTTGGATAGAATCGTCTTCCTTTTCCCACTTGATTGCGATTAGATTGATCAGGAGCTGGTTGAGCAGAAAGTGCTGGTCACGATGGACGCTTTTCTCCCACCAGGAACAGATTCCTGCGCGATTCCCGCCAGCGTAGTTCCCGATGGAGTAACGTACAACTTCAAAGACCCGCCGACTCTTACCCCGGCAGTCATTACTGTCGGCACCATCATGTCATTCCTGTCCATCGTTTTTGTGTATGGAAGGGTATACGCCAACCGAAAGTCAATGTCGCTAGCTGACTGTAATGAATTTCCCTGCAAGGAAGAGACTCTACATGGGAAGAAAAGGCTGACCGATGAGCAGATATCATGATCTCTGGGCTCATCTTTGCTCTGAGCAGTACAGGAGTCACATTTTCTCGTAAGGCTGTTGTTGACCCGGCGCCCATAATATACTGATTTCTAATGGCCGTTTTGTCCAGTATACCGATTTAATAGGCACCAATGGGACATACCACTTTGTTGGGTTGACGAGCTATACTTGAAGGTTTGCATCAAACTGCTGATATGCCTCAGTATGATTTTTAATTAATCAATGTATAGAAAACATATGCCCAAACACTGCTCAACGGGGCTGCGCTCTTTCTTTCCAAATCATCCATATTCTTGTTGTTTCTTCAAACATTCTCAATATCCCCCGTCATGCGAACGGCCATTTACTTTGGCTTGTTCTACACCTTCTTATATACTTCCCCTTCCTTCCCCTTACATCATACTTTCTAGCACCGCATCCAGGGCGAAAATGGGCAGAATTGTTTTTCAATGGCTCCCCACAGCGTCTGGTTCCTTGGGGCGTAATCCAGGGTTCTTTGTCTCTTTCCTTGCATTTTTACATCTTCGTTCTCCCCATCCCCATGATCGCAAGGCTTCGACTGCCTTTGAGGAAAAAGCTACAGGTAGTTGGAGTATTTGCTACGGCATTGCTGTAAGTGACGTCTAGCATTGATCTGTGTAGCTTATTGACCGTTTCTAGTGGAGTTGTAGCCAGTACGGTCGCGCTCATCTATCGTGCTCGAGTCCTAGAGAGCTCGCCCAACCTTAGTACATGGGAGCAAGCCATTTCCAATATTTGCATGTAGGTTATTGTGACAGGGACCAAAATTTTGGGAGATCTGGCTGACGTTCTTCTAGTGTTGTCGAGTATTGTATCGCGATTATAGTCGGTTGTATGCCTGGCTTTGCGAAATGTTTCAACGTTCACATTTCGCAGTCTCGTATTTTCAAATGGTTCCGATCAACGCTTTGCTTCGGCACGGATACACGCTCCCACAACGTTGAGTCAAAGCTGCAACAACCACAAATCATAACATTTGGCTCTCCAGGCCGTGGAAATCAAGCACCGTACGTTGAAGTAACGGACAGTATGCTTCTTGAATCGCAGATATCTTCCTCGGGTGATTTCACTCCCCATAGGAACCAGAGCAAGGAAGGTATCTACCGATCTGTTCACATTATGCAGCATACTTAGCAAGGCTGTAAAATACTAAGTGAGCAGGGCCACGACCATTAGGAAAAGTATAGCTAAAATAGCTGTCATTATAATTATAGAACCCGTTCGAAGAAGACTTCATTTGTGATATTTTCTTACAATAATTGAAAATTCCAAACCCACAAAGAATGACTTGAGCGTCTTATCCGGTCCCGATGATCTGTCTTGCCGTATGGCGCCGTATACTCCTCTGCGCACTAGCACGACTATTAAGAACTATCCACAACATAGTACATAGCTAGAGCCAATACTAGGATCCCAATTATAGAAGCTTTCGAAAGAAAGTCTGCTCAATGCTCCAACAATAGCCACCACTAACAAAAGTATAATATTCCGTGCAAATGGAAGCAGCACATACGTGCTGATGCTCCCAGCTCTGTGTTGCATAGCTACCATATTATGGACAACAGGGGTCCGGCGGACGATTATAATAAAGGTACCAATACTGGCCATTTCCGATGATATCATAAAACCAGTGTGCGATATTGCACGACTCAATCAGCATCCACCCAACGTCGTGTGCTGTGTTGCCATCAATCAATTCGTAACCCCCATCGTCCTCCTCTGGATCGTACTCCCAATCCGCTTGAATAAATTTAACCCAAACCAGCTCCCAATCACGTGGAGACTTCACCTTTGCCACCCACTCCAAGGTCTCCTCGCTAACCTCGATGCAAAAGGAGTAGCGTGAAGCCCAAAAGTGCTTGTTAAGACTCTTTCCGGTTGCTCGTGGATTTTCCGTTCTAATCGCCTCGGCAGCCCAGCCTCGAAATCGGGCGCGAAGCTGCCCTGTAGACGCGCCGTCCAATGTCTCCTGGTCGCTCACAAAGGTCCATTCGACAGTGTTCGCGATGCCGGGAGCGGTCGATTGCGCAATGCCTCTGGCGGCGTTGTCCATCACAAACTGCTTGAATCGTTCCCATGCCGCGTCATCGCCATACGCCGTGCGATAGATAACCCAGCCCCACTTGTCGTGCTGATGGAAGTGAAGATCCCACTCGATATTCTTTCCATGTTCTTCTGGAGGGAGGCGACTTTGATATGAGAGCGTCCGGAGATGTGGTAGACAGAGAGGCGATTGATATGAGCCACGCAACTTGCTCTCTCGAGATGGGCGTGGCACAACTCCAGTAAACCGGATCACGGTGCTGCAGAGATTTGATAGGCGCAGGACTGGTCTCGCGCGATACATCACGAGTGGCGCACACTCGGTTATTATAAGCGAACAGATGATGGGTGATGTAAAGTAACTCTGTCGTGAAGTCTACTGAACAGTGGTGAGATGAGGTAGAAGGGAAGGTTGACCCAAGCCCAAGCTGGCCAGGCTATCCCCTGGTGGGGCTGGCACTACCCTGCGTCCAAAGGCTTGGAAGGTAGAGAGAGTTTTATACCGCGCTGATAGGCAATGAAAACAACTTATTTACAGCGTTATTTGTCTAATCTCTGGTCCAGGAACCCCAAGGGAGCAGTTGCGGGAGGAGAACTCGGTTGAGCCAAGCACTGGTATTGTGGTACCCAAAGGCTCTTGAGGACGGGATGGCCGCAAACTGGATGTCTTGCTATGTTTCGACATACAGGACATATCCAGGCTATCCAGGAGAAGTCATCAGGCGATAGAGCAATTCTTGAAACCAAGTTTGAATGCAAATGCTCCCGCACTTGCGGCTGCAGTAAAGCATAACCCGTGTCTCCGCTTCTCCCTAATGATTCTGTGTTCCAAATGAGTTTCGGCAGATTATGCATTCATCTTCTTGGCTCGGAAGAACCGTATAATGATGTCCTTCATCGATCGTTCTGACGTAGTCGCGATCGACTTCCTCGGTGAGTGGACCAAGTAGTCGATGCTGACGGATACGGTTCCCTTTCCAATGAATTCTGTTTCGAATGCTCCTAATCACTTTCAGTGGTTGAACTATCGGAAGAGAATTTTGGCAACAAATTTCCGTGGTATATATATGCATTCGTGATGGTGGCTCTAGTCTTCTTTCTGTTCCTGCGGCAGTCTGACTACTGATCAGCACACGCGCTTTCGGTCCAATTCGGGAATTTGCGCTGGAATGATGGTTGCAAAATTTACAACCGTAACTACTATATCACGATACCTCTGTAGGCGGTATTCACGTGAGCCTTGAGGATAAATTTAACAGACATATCTGCCTTGCGGGATCTGCCACATGATTTCAATCAATCAGCAGAATGCTAATAAATGCGACGTAGCTTTGAAATTTGACTAGATATGTATGGACGCCCATGAGTTGAACCAGTGGCTGGGATCATATTCTGACGGAACCCAGACCGTGCCTAGTCGAGTTTCATACATCACTCTCGAAGACTATACTGGCACTTTGTAGACAAATTTGTTTTTTTTAGACCGTAGTCCAACTGACAAATGCCATCATTAAGATAAGTTTTACCTATCATGAGTGTACCTATATAGAAAGAGTGATTGTGGTTTTCTTTTCACACGAAAAATAGAGTTGATATAGAGAATTTAAAAGAAATAACAGTTTGCAGCGATGGTCAAATGACGCGCGATCGCTATCGAGGCTCAGCTAATCTTTATATCTGGTTTAACAACTAGCAAGGACAACGAAGACCGATTGAATCAATCATACGCCTGTCAAAGTAGAACAGGAGATATATTTCACATGCTATAATTATCATATGGTGGAAACCTGAAGATGCTGGTGTGATCGACTTCAATGCGCGCTACAGACAAATGGAATTCATGATGAGAGTTGAACAATATCGACCGACCAGATGATGTCGCGAAGAATAGTAATATACCATCGAAACCACTGTCTCTACACTGAGTTACTGTTTGCTGATTGGCACCTCTCCTTGGCACTCGCAATGTCAAATGAGGCTGAGTCTGAATATGTGCAAGACTTGACTGGCTTGTTGAGGCCTGTAAATACAAAGGGCTGATATATGCTGTCTGATTTGCTAGAGCTTTTTCTCCAACCTGCAACCTGCATGCCTTTGATTCGCGCTCCATAGGCACACCCTGCACACCAGTCTGCAAGGCTACCCAAGGGGGCTGAGTACTGAACAGCCATATTGGGTAAGCGCTGCGGCAATGTTAGGCAACTTTCTTGGTTGGAGGCAACCGACCCTTCACTGGACGAAGGCTCACAAAGCCTCGAGATACAGCTGCCCACCGCACTATCCATCCAAGTGATAATCGTCAGATCCGGTCTCGTAGAGATAGTGGTGTTACAACCATCAATGAGACTTTCGTTTAGACGTGCTTACATCCCTCTTGCTCCTCAACCAGAATATCCACCATGTCTTCCTCGGAAAGTGGCACGGCTTCTCACGAAGATGACATCTATCTCTCGGAGGATGACTCTACGACCGACACCTGTTTAATATGTCTTGCATACGAGCAAGAAGGAAGGCTGAAGGGGTTTCAATTCGATGTTGCAGGGTCCGCAGTGGATCATGAGGCATGCCTTGAGTGCGACGTTTTCAAAGTCGACGAGAGCCAACTCTGCGACTTCTGCAATCACATCCGCCCAGCCCACTTGATGACGTGCAGACGTTTTCTTGATCTATTCGACGAAGAAGAAGATTTTCCAAGTCTTCCAGAATATGAAGTTGTGATTGGGACGCCATTTGAGCTGAAGGCCAGGGTAGGGAGCTGCGCGTTTTGCCAATGGTGTCTCGAGGTCGTCCAAGCAGACGCCCGACAAAAACTGTCAATCATTGATGAAGGAAAAGCGATCCGCATGGAAATATCACTGGATGTGGAAAATAGGGACAGATCTAATACTAACATTAGATGGGAAGCATATACCACCACAATAGTCTACAAGGCCAAGTCGTCCCATTCTGCCGCTGGTAGTGATGGTCGTAAGAGCTGGGACAGTTACATCGAAATTGGTCACAACAAAGATTTTGTGAGATCCTCTGACACATTTGAGGATGAAACATTGGTCGATCCATGTCGCGATATTTCCCTAATTACGTCCGTCGTAGACTGGGCAGCTGTGAGCCAATGGATATCCAGGTGCGAACAGGAGCATGGGACCTGTGTTGAAAGGTCATCGGGCCAACTGCCTGACCACTTTCGACTTATAGACGTCGCAAAGAAACGAATCATTGACGCCACCAAGGACCCGCCACCTTTTTTTTGCGCTGAGCTACGTATGGGGCGCGAACTCAGAGAATGAGATGGCACTATATCGAGATAACTTGGACGAGCTGCAGAAACCCGGTAGTCTGCATAACCTACCTCGGACGATCGCTGATGCCATACACGTTTGTGAGAGGCTGGATCAACCCTTTCTCTGGGTTGATAGGCTCTGCATTGTTCAGGACAATAAAGAAGATAAATATGGACAGATCAGGTCTCTGGAAGCAATATACTCTCGTGCAGAACTTGTTATAGTCGCGGCATGTGGAGAAGACATGCAATCTGGACTGGCAGGTATTGATTTTGAATCTCCAAGAGAGCAATATCAGTTCACTACCGGTGTCTTTGGATTCACTATGGCAAACAAACTCCAAAACTTTTACTTCGCCATGCGATGTAAATGGAACGAAAGAGGGTGGACCTACCAAGAGGCCGTCCTCGGAAGACGCAAGCTGTACTTTACATCCGTTGAATTGTGGTTCGAATGCGCAGAAGGTCTCAAACGCGAGAACCCATTCTCCACAACTTCATACCAACCATACCGTGGAAATCACTTGACTGCTTACGGCAGTCGCGATATTCAATCAAGCAGTGATATATTTGAGGAGTATGGACACCACGTGGAGCAGTATTCTCGGCGAGTCCTGACTTATCCATCCGATATATATCATGCTTTCCACGGGATCGAGGATGCATTTTACCCCGAGTCTCAGATCATTTTTGGATTGCCAGAGTCTGACTTCAATCGTGCGTTGCTGTGGCAATCACCCTATGGGGAAGACTTGAAAGAGCGCCGGTGCAGTGACCGAGACATCATCCTACCATCTTGGTCATGGGCATCACTAATAGGGAGAGTCGAAGTTTGCAAATCGTTTACAAGTTTTGATGGGTCTAAAGAATTTTTCTCCGGCTCCGTATACTGTTCCATCTGCAATTGGGTCATACTGGGAGGGGAGGATCAACAGAAACGTGTCCCAATCAATTCTGTTCATGATCAAAAAACTTGGACAAACCTGGACAATCTCTGGTCAGAAAACCAATCCTTCAGTGATCATCCGACCCATCGACAGTTCCTCGCCCTTGCATGGGCCAAAGGCTGTATCGACGCAGAGGTACCTACCGATCTGTTCCGGTCTGGCTTCGACCCGGGACAGCTGCAGCCGAACTCTATCATATCTGCCCAAGACCTGAAACTACGTTGGTCAACAATTCAAGACTTTTGGGCCGATGTTCGAGATAGGCAACATCATGGGAAGGACCACCCTCAATCCCTTGGTCTTGATGTAGGTCATATTCTCACACGTACCCAGTCCTCCATAATGAACGTCGAATTCAGAAGCGAGCAATTAGATTATGATACAACCCGGGAGATATTTCTTATTCGTCCCGCGAACACCCACCGCGGCGACGACGAAATCGTCGGATGCATTTCAAGCAAAGCTGAATATGAATTGCGTGGTACAAACATGTCGGAGGGATGCGCTGATGTGGATTTCATTGCCCTGGCGATAGGATATATGTCAGAGTACGAGGTGAGGTATTTGGACAATGAGACGCTGAGAAGAAATTGCTTCAAACAAAACCAGCCGGACTATTCCTTCAGGGACGACCAGCCAGGTATCATTGTCGTGGCTGTAAGATGGACCGGGCCAGTCGCGCGTCGTATAGCATTGGGATGGGTCACGTTGCAGGGCTGGGTGGACTCGAAGCCGGAATTTCGAACGGTGATATTGGCATGATAAAGACAGAGATGATTGATGTTCTCGAAACTCTAGATATGAACTTAATGAAACATTCGACTAGTGTTACTGCGGGAAGGGAGATGTCATACACAAATGGATTTCACTGGTAATATCTATGAATTGAAGACCTGAGAAGAGCAATGGCAGGGCTATATAATCGAACTTGATAGAGAGCTACGGTCTCATCATTCTTAAACTTTAGATCACATAGTCACCACGAAGTTTAAGCGAGTCGCAGTGGCGTTCAAACGGGACAACGACAATTGTTCGCTCCTGTTCAAATCTCTTCACACGTCACACGGCGATGATTTGGACACGCCCGCAAAGAATATTACACTTACTTTGTGTCACGTCTCCTATCTAGTTTCCAAAGTTGGCGATGCGGGGAGGATATCGATCATTGGCTCCTCTTATGTGAAGAATGTTGAATCACGCATGTACATGTCTCAATCACGATAATCGAGAACACTGTGATATGTCCTCTCTTTGATTTTCCTTTTTGTCACTCACCGAAGCAATCAGCCTGCCCTGAGTATGATGACGAGTCTTCGAGATTGATACCATCTTCATGCCAGAGGCTCGCTTGTACTTGTTCTTGGGCCGCGAGGCGTTAATCTTGGCAAAGGTGTAGTATTCGACCATTCGACACCATACCCGTTAGTACATCAGCCTCGCGAAACGACGAGGATACCGAAAGAAGCCGGCTTTGATGTCATTCTGGTACTCTCTTGTTAATGACCCCTTGCATCAATTTAGCGGTTATCAGTAGTGGTAGCCACAGTCTCATCGTCATGACTTGTGAAGAATTTCCCCTTCCTCATTTCCGTACACGATGTGTACAGCGGCCAGAGCTGAGAAAGAAAAGGAAGAAAATTACCAAAGAGGCAAGTGATCAACCTGTGTAAATACTCGATCGAGCTGACAGAAGGACAGGGTAGTCAGTCAAACGTTGCAACTAGGCAAGGATGTAAACAGAACTCTGGGCGCAGTGTCGCTTTCTTCTTCTTTCTTTGGTTTCTTTTTTCTCTTCTTCGGAACTCGGGTTGGCTCACCCATGTCCGCCCAGGACTTGTCAGTGATGGTGCCATTTGCTATATTACCTACCATATCTATTCTACGGGGTAATCGCGTAAAAAAACAGACAAGACAGCGCAGCAGATAGAGCACTTGGGTAGACCGACCGATAGACGCGGAACTCCGTGTGTGGCATTGCTAGGAGTCTGGGAGTCCTGCTGTCAATTTCCAGCACACGACTCGACCGGACTGGGTTGCGCAGTATCCACAATGTGGTCCTCCTTCCAGTACCTACCCCATAGCGGCAAGTGCCTGGTTGTGCGATCTCGTGGGCTCTGAGCTCTGAGCTCTGGACCACCTTGGGACGAACCGGGGTGTGGGAAAACTACCATGTGCCAGAGCACAGATTTCCAGGTTGCCAGGGATGGAGAACACGAGGCGAGCGAATGGGACTTTTACCCAATTCTTCCTCACGGCTACGTCCGAGCAATTGAGATCTCTTGTTGATCATTTTGTCTCGACCGCGTTGATCAGTTGGTCCAATAATCAATATTCAATATTCCATCGCGAAATAGATCTCATGGAGAACAAGACGCGTCAAAAGATTGACACGAAAATTTCAATGGAGAATTATGACGGAAACCGTCCATGCAACCCGCGGTTGTAACCTTATCTCGACCGTACTTTCGGTTTTCTATTCCGAGGGTAGCAATAAGCAAAAAGTCACACAGAAAAATAGAAAAGAAAAAGCAAAGAGGTGTGCTCTGTGTACCCACTGGGCGCCCACACAACTCCGCAAGTCTACCAAGTCTGGATTCATCCTTCCTTTTCCTATTCTTTCTTAGGGCCCCCTCCTTGCCCTCCTCTGTTCTAGCACACCCCCAGTCCCGTCAGACGCCCGCCGAACGACCGAAGCAACTCCCCATGCGCCAAGTCGGTTAGCGCCAGGGGAGGGCTAAACAGCGCAACGCCAACCAACGCCCTCATGCAGGTACCAGACGCCGGGTCCCAAAGAAAGAAGAGATCCTTCTTTGGCATTCTGTCAGTGGCACACACACACACACACACTCCTACATCTCATCGGACACCTAGGAAAGCCGATTGGATAATGGCGGTAAACGTGGTGCGACCTTGGTCCCAGATCTCTTGTCCTCTCATCTCTCTCATCTCTCTCTCCCGGTGCTCTCTTGTGCTTTCGCTACCATTAGCCGCATACATAGTACTGCTTCCAGTTGTCAATGTGCGATACTGTGTACAATAGTACATGGCAGACGCCTTTCGAGTGCCGCTTTTTTCGCACGTCACTGAGCTGAGATCGAATTGAACCCAGCGCGCTTCTACAGTGTAACCCTACCTTTTGATCTATTCCGCGCAGAAGGAAGGGGAAGAAGGATTTTTCATACACAGCCTTTTTACCCCTGCTTACTGCATCGCTGACAGCAGATCCAATGCTCCCCTACTTTTTCAAGTCTTTTCTTTCGCAGTTTCTTGTCTATTTTCCACAGCCTCTCAAGGACACACAAGAACGTAATGGAAAGAGGGGAAATAGACAGTCATAGGAAAAAAGAAAGAGCCGACCGTTAGTGGATTCCCCGAAAGCGAGACCAAACATAAGCCACGGTGGAGTCCTTTTTTTGCATACCCATACCTACATGCATCAAAACAAGTCTATTTTTCCATAGCATAGAATTTTAGAGTTTGTCGGTGCGTGCTGAGCGACTTTTCCGTACTACACACAGACTACTCCATATGTGATTGTGGAATATATCGCGAATTTGATAGCGGTCGGTGAAGAACTCGGAAAGAAATGCCCTGTTCAGATCGTGAGTTGTTTTTCTCGTGTGTTGTTCATCTTAAGCTGTGGCGTCTTCGTAGCGCCGGAACCGGTTCGTCTGGTCTCTTGCGACTATGCTGTTCGGGCGGCCCATCCGGACTCCATAGGATCGTCTGATCAACGTCTTGCCCCGGTTGGAATGTGATCGACCGGTTTCTTTGTCGCGCGACTATACTCACTGCCCATGATTATAGCCGCTCAAACGACACACTCGAATAGCCATTGAAAGCTGTTTTTTTGACTACTGTTGTCATCCTTGCTGTTGTCATTCTTGGATTCACATTGCGATTGAAGACGTTGTTTTGGGTTTTTTAATTATTTATTATAAATATTTTCCAAGAAGTAAAAATAAATAGCATAAAGCATATGCAGATCTTATCACCAAACCACCTGATTCCTAGAAATCCCCCCAACTACACGGTTTCTTTTTTCCCTTTGTATATCCACGCTGCGTTACACACATGTGCCCATTTGTCTTTGTCTATTTGGTATCGTGACAGTTCAAGTTCTAGAGTAAGATGAGATGTTTTCGTGAGAAAAAACGACTCAAATTTACAGAAGAGCAGCAGCGACACCAACGGCGGCGAGCATACCCAGACCGACCTCAGTGCGGCCAGCGGCGGCAGTGGGGACGGCGGAGTAGGAGGTGCCGGTGGGCTTGGAGGGAGTGTAGGTCGTGCCGACCTCGGTCTTGGTGGTGGCGGAGCCGGTGCCGACGGGGTAGGTCTGCTTGGCGGTGCTGAGGGTGGTGGTCGGGTAGACGGGAGTCTCGGTGGGGTAGGCACCGTTGCTGGTGGTCTCCTTCTTGGTGGAGGAGGAGGCGGGAGCGACGGGGTAGGTGGAGGGCTTGACCTCGGTCTCGGTGACGGGGCAGACGGTGGTGGTGACGGCGACGAGCTCGGTGGTGACGTGGGGCTTGCCGGACGAGGCGGGGCAGTTGGTCACGGTGGGAGCGCAGCTGGTGACGGTGTACACGTTGGTGGAGTAGATGGTGCTGGTCGTGTAGGCCGTGGTGGAAGCGGAAGAGCTGGCGGCGGAGCTGGCGCTGTAGGTGGCAGCCGACGAGGCCGACGAGGCGGACGAGGCCGGGTAGCTCTCAGCAGGGTAGCCGTGGGAGCTGGAGCTGGAGCTGGCGGAAGCAGTAGGGTATCCAGCCACGGAAGTGGTGGTGGGCTGCTCAACCGAGTAGGCGGCGCTGGCGAGGCCGGCAAGGGCGAGGACGGAGGCGATGCGGTACTGCATTTTGAATTATGTATTTGGTTTTTTTTGTTGGAAAATAATTATTTTCTTGGTGTTGTTGGATATTAATGAGTGTAAGTTGCGATTGTTAAGTAATTAAGTACTTTAGAAGCGCGAGTTGTTGTAAAGAACGAATGACTTTCACGAGATGTGATGGAACGATCAGAGTTGATGGTTTAGAAGTAAGAATTCCAAGACGAAACGAGACTTTGGGGGTCGGCATATATACATATGTTACGTCTCTCAGAACTTCGGGTCGGGCTGAGCCTTGAGCAGCGGTCACTAGGCAATAAGCTTAGTTTAGGAGAGTCGCACTCTGAGTGAGTCCCCTTCTCTCTCGTCCAATCCGTTAATCCGTTTCTGTTTCGCTGTAATACTGTGTGTATACTACACCGTACTCAGGCTCATCCTACGGTCTACGGCCGCCACGGGTTGGATGGGCAGATGGGGGCCCTGCGAGTCTCGCTGGACAGGGGGGTGCCCTGGCTTAGGCCCTTTTACTATTCATGCAGGAGGCGGCCAATGATTGAATGGCTCGTTACATGTCGTATGCGCGTTGTAGTACGAGACTAGAACTAGGTACGCTCATCACACATTGTGCCTGACTCTTGTCCGGATTGGGACATTGCACCAAAGGCACTGCCAAGCCAGACTTCACTTTTGTCCTTGCCCACACTGCCCAGTCCTAGCCAGTCCCAGCCAGTCAAGCCAGGGCCCTTGCCCATCCATTCTGGGGGCCCCTTGTTCAAGTATGCATGGAGCAAATGAGGTCGAATGCAGAACACGAGCCTCTGGCCAATACGAGCGCCGTCAACCCTGGCCACTGTCTAGTTTGCAGTAGTCAGGGCAGCCCAGGGGTGGACCACTTTTGTCCAATTAAGCTTCAGCCGTCTGAACAGTAGAATGTGGGACTTGGGACGACCGACTGGCGAACAACCGATTATGGGGAGAGAGCCTCGAGAGGGTGAGTGCAGTGCGAGAGGACAGGGCCGCCAGGTGGCTTGAACACCCGTAAAAAAGACAACCGGAACTCCCAGTACACTGCTACTCTGGACAGCTCCGTGGAAATGAGACAGCTTATTTCGACGTCTAGGCGCGGTCCCTGCTCGCCTCTGCGCCCCCCGGCGTCTCCTCTCAACGCCTATGCGTCTTGCTCATTGGCCAACAAGCAGCAAGTCGACACCTCTGAGCTTGCGCTGCCGTCCATCAATTCCCTCTGTACGAAGTACCCCCCTGGGCTATGCTGACAGCTCTCCCCGAGATGGAGGAACGGGTAGAGACTACGGAATACAGTAAACCGTACCATTGACGGGTTGAATGATGACTGATGACGGGACGCGAGAGCGCGCGCTTTCGCTTTCACTTTCACTGTGTGTGTGCTCTTGCTTGCACGCTCGCTCGTAAAGGCTCGGCGCGTTCTATCCCATTGTCACTGGTTCCATCAGGATATGATCCGCCTTATTTCTTTTCCCGTGTGCCACGAGGTAAATCTCAAGCCATCATTTGCCGTGTGGAGATCAAGTCGGTTGCTCCAATCGAGATGTGCTCACAACTGCATAGGCCCTGTCGCGATTGCCTCCGAGACTGACTCACTCGTGCAAAAAGCAAAAATACCCGACCGTTTCGAGTGTGAGAACTGTGTCGTTGGTTTGTTCTTGTTGTAATTATCTATCTGGCCCCCTTCATTTGCGGGCTCTAGGTATTCCAGCTATCCAGCTGGGTTGGGACAGCTTTTCATTACTGTCAGAAATCCGGATATTGTCAACAAACACTATGCCATGCGCCTCTCATCAAATCCATAGGTATCCTTCTACTCCAGACATGAACTGTCCAATAAACCCTCATCAAATCTTATATACCAAATCTCCATCAGTGTACCTATTATTGTGAACGTGTTAGCTTCTGTTTGGTAGCCCATTATCAAACTCGCGGCTCAACTTACATGATCTGGTTAGCTGCGTCCATCTTCTTGAGCGCCTTGACAGCCTCGTCGCGACTGAAGGCGCCACCGCTGCCGCGGCCTACCCGACGGTTCACCGCTGTGATGACAGCACTGACGTCTGCCGAATCGTCCTCAAAGAGATCAGTGTTTAGAAGTTGTCCGAGCGATGTGCGGAACGTGGACAGTCTCTCGTTGCTGATAGGCGCGTCAAGGTTGAGACCAGCAGCGCTTGATGCCAGTTCAGCATCATCTTGAGATTCATTTTGCGATTGTAGTTGCGACGACGGCAAAGACGATGCAAATGATGTGGCTTGCGACTGCGACGGCGCAGCTGTGCTTGAACGACCAGCGGTGGCACGGGTGCGTCGAGGAGTTGCATCGTACAACTCTTCCTCCTCCTCTTCTTCTTCCTCGGCCGCAGCTGGTGTGCCGTTGGTAGCAGTACGCTGGTCCTTGGCCTGACCTCGTGCAGACGCGCGAGCCGAGCGAGCAGCACTGCTGCGGGCTGCGGTAGTTCTCTGGGTAGCTTCATCGTCGTCATCGTCTGAGCTTTCTTCACTCGACGAATCCGACGCAGCAGCTGCCGCCGTCCGCCTGCGCTTCCTCTTGGACTCATCCTCGAGCACTTCTTTGAATAGAGCAAAACGGAGGATGCCCTCTGCAGCGGCGGTATCACGCTCTTCCACACGATTCGACAAGCGTGCCTTTGCGTGAGCGGTCGCGAGACGAATGATGGTTTCAAGGGTACGGACAGTCAGAGGTGAGGTTCTCCGTTGGTTGCCCTCCATCTCGTCGTTGCGCAAACCGACATAAATGTCGGCAATGCGGTCCGAAGCCTCCTGAGTCAGAACAGGCTTTATTCTTGACTTGGCGTACTGAATGTATTTCTTCATGAAAGGAATGCTCAAGACCTCTTTGCGCTTGTTCGCACCACGGCCGGTAGTGATTGTAACACCGGCATGCAGCATGGCATCAAATCTCTCGTAAACTTCAGTAGGCCTCTGAGTGTCGTTTTGGCTTTGAAGTGCCACACCCAGGGCTTGCGATGCGTTCTCCCGGACCGGGGCACCTTCGTCAGTGCCGGCTTGGCGGTAACGGTGCATTCGCAAGACGTGCTCTGACACCTGTCTGTCCCTCATATCTTCGATATCATCCGTGACGACGAACAACAGATCGAAACGGGATAGAAGGGAATCGGGCAAAGCAATGTTCTTGTGCGGGTCTTTGTGAGTGTCGTATTGGCCAAAAATTGGGTTGGCAGCTGCGATAACACTGCAACGGGCATTCAATGAGGTGTGAATACCAGCCTTGGCGATAGTGACGGTCTGTTGTTCCATGACTTCGTGGATAGCAACTCTGTCAATGTCCGACATTTTGTCAAACTCGTCGATACACACCACACCGCGGTCCGCCATGACCATGGCACCGGCCTCGAGCCTACGCTCACCGGTCTCCTTGTCAGAGGTAACGGCAGCTGTTAGACCGACACCGGACGAACCTCGACCAGTAGTGGCAATGGCAAGGGGTGCAGTGTTGAGGACGAAACGAAGAAGCTGTGATTTGGCTGTCGACGGGTCACCAACCATGAGAATGTTGATATCTCCTCTCAAATGCGTGCCGTTCTCCAGGTTCTTCTCCATACCACCAAGCAGCATGAGAAGGATTGCCTTCTTGATGTAATCATGGCCGTAGATACTTGGTGCAAGAGACTGCGACAAGAGCTCGAAAAGGTTCTTCTTCTTGGAGATCTTGTTGATATTTCGGATATCGGTGTCGGTAATGGTCGCAGAAGCTACACCACCACCGGCCTTGGAGGAGAGGAGCACAATGTTGTTGGCGAGAACCACGGTCTTGAATAGTGCGCTGTTGTGATTTGTGTTTCGGTTACCAAGCGTTCTGAAAATGCCTACCAACTGGATTCTGTCACCCGGCTTGACCTTGTCTACCAAGTCATCGTCGAGGATGACGTCGACACCACGAGGCAGCTGGCCGGCAGGCGCCCTCTCAGGCATCTCCTGGATGGAGATGGTCTGGTGGTCACGATATGTGCAAAAACCGTACTCGGTAATGAGGGGGTTGCCCTCGTCGTCAACCAACGGGTAAACGCTTGATGTCGTCTGGCCGTTGGTCATGGTCTGGTCGCGGTACTCGCGGAAGTGGAAAATGTTCTTGTTCTCATTGTAGTGTATGCTCTTGACGACCTTGGGTCTGATGAGCGAGGTTCTTGTCACAATACCCTCGAGGGAGACCATGTGGTTCAAGTGGTGGGACGACAGCGTCCGCGGGTTGCATGCGTTGAGACCAAAGCTTCCCGCCCAGGCGCAGTAGTAGAGAGACTCGGGATCAACATTGGTGCCTGGAATAGTGCCGACGACCTGCTTGAGGGCGTGGTTGAAGGCGAGAGACCAGTCGAAGGGGTCGAAGAGGAGGCCCTCAGCCATTTCAGGGTTGTGATCGCGGACATGGTCAATGTTGACTACCAGCCTCCTTTGTTGCTTCTGTACCATTAAAGCAATATCGGCGCGGTAGCTTCGTGCGTGCTGGTCATCTGAGTCGGGATAGAAGCATCAGTATGTGGTCTCGTCTGGTATTCATCTCGTTGTGTGGTAGAAGTAGAGCGGTAAACGGTAGGAAAACTTACGGGGATCGAGAAATTCCTCAGCCAGGCGAATGCGCTCCTTCGTCGCCTCATCGCGCAGCATCAAAGACTCCATCTTGCCTCTATGTTTGATCTCTGGCTCAAAATATGGTGAGGGAATTGGGCAGAGTGCGCAGAGAAGAGGAATGGCGCACTTTGGTCTTGCCTTTCAAGCTTGCATGAATCTTAGGCGATTTCTCCATCGTCCATAGTGGGGGGAAACCACCGACCCTAGCACCAATTTGACGCGTGACACGCGACGGGACGCGTAAAGTGGTTACTGCTTTGGGCGGTCGCGTAAAACGCCAAAGGCCTGTTGGAAATTCGGACACTCGATCTTCTCCTGAATATCAGACACGGAATCTCGGCCACCTTGATTCTGGAGTGTCCAAAAACATCTTCCTTATTGGGTGCTGTCGTCCTGTTTGATGGGCGATTTGAACGTAATTGTTGATTGGACATCGTCAAGTACGTTTATCCAATTATCTAAATCTACCATGCCAGCTTATAGTCCTGCACCCAAACACATTTCATGATAATACACTTTCACCGTGGTACAGTTGCACGAAATTCTTTCTTGCAAGATTAGCATATCTTCTCTATTTCCTGCGAAATGACTGAACGCGATGATTTATCATCCCATCGCCCGGTACTCCAAGCTTTTTAAGTTTACCATGAACAAACAAACACAACATGCCGTGGGAATATGACCGGTCTACTTGTATCATGTAATCTTCCTCATCTTCTTTAATCGTGCCAGCCATAAAACACTCCTCATGCTACACACATCAACGTGAACTTCGAGCATTTGGGTCAAACCAAGACTCGACTACTTTACTCATCAGAAGCCGCCGGCTGCGGTTCCGGCGTTTTCGCAGCTGGCACTGCTTCTTCGACCTTCTCCTCCTCGACAGGCGTGGGCTCCTCAAGTGCGAGCTCATTCCTCAAGTCGGGCAGGAAGCGATCAATTCGCTTCCACGTCTCCACCCAAAGCTTTTCTTGCGATGGGTTTTTGCTGGGCGGCACAAGATAGCCGCTACTGGACATGAACAACAGGACGTTCTTCAAGTTCTCGGGAACCGCCTCCTCCTACTCAAATTGTTAGCCACCAAGCACATTTTGATGCGTGTTTCCGTCTATTGTGAATACTCACCAAGCTGTCGCCTTGACCACTATTCATCAGGCGATCCATGATGTCAATAATCTTGAGCCACAGATCAAGCATTCCATCCCACTTTGACAGCAGGACCAGGTATTGAAGGAAAACCTTGCACAACAACGATGCAGCTTGTACTCGTGTTTCGCTCATGCCATCACGATCTGACGAGTACACCTCTGGTTTCAACAATTTGTGAATGAGAGGGAAGAGGACTTCACCAAAGATTGCTGTCCACTCCTCGTGACCGCTACTGATGAGTTCTGGAGATAACAGGCATCTCTGCAATGAAGAAAATGCCAGGTGACGTATCTCACGGCAAGGGTTGGTACACTGTGTTGTGAGCGCCTGGAAGATGGGAAGCCAGTAGGCGGACCATGCTGTAATCAAGTTAGCTTATGAACCTGCATTGGATTTCTGACGATTAGACGTTACCTTCGCTAGCCTCCAGGTGTGATTGCTTCATGAGATGGGGGATACGCGAGGTCATGTTGTGAATGAGGTTTATGGCCTTTACACCTCTGAGAACCACAGCGTTGTCACTGTTTTCCAAGTCAGTCAGGACACTTCTCGACAAGCCAATAGTTTTCAAATCAATGGTCTAGTGTTGCACATACCTGGGTACTTCCTTCTTGGGCCGCGAGCTCCTCGCCCGTTTATTGGCTGCGTCGGCCTTTTGCTCAGCAACAGCTCCAATCTTGGCAGCAGTCGCAAAGTCATTCAGCAGAGATATGGCAGCTTCATAATTATCCGCAATGATGGGAGAAGGTGTGCCTGATACTCCGCCTTCGAGAATCTCAAAAACGGCAGCAGACGAGCTGGGGTTGCCTGCGAGATTCCGCAGTAACACCCAGAAATCTGGCGAGGTCATGATCTCACTTCGGAGAGGACCTGGCTCACTGATACATGATTTCAAACCTTGCAATACAAGCTGCGAGGTCTTTCCAAGAATCTCCTTGGGCATGGTAGAAATCGTGTGCAACAAAACCGGAGCTCGGACAAAGTCATGTTCCTGTGTAGAACGAATCAGAAATTGCAACTCAGAAGATGATATTCGCAGGGGGCGACTTACGTAGCTTGCCTTCAAGATACTGAATTGGTAGAAGGCAACTCTCGAAACAAGGATCGAGTGGTGTCGGCTAGGTTCGCGGAGGACAGCTTGAAGTGCTTCAGAGACTTGTTTTCCAAGCAACTCAACTGTTTCCGCATCTCTGAGTGCAAGAATGGTGCAAAATTCGAGGATGTAGGTTACAGAAGGATCATAGTTGCTCTGCTTGCGAGCCGGCTTCGGTCCAGGTGAGGATGGTATATTATCCGGTCTCACAGTAATGGCAGGCACAGAAGAGCTGTCATCTTCCGGTATCTCATCGAGAAGAGCTTCAATAAGACTCTGGAGATTCTTCGCTGGGAGCTTACTGCAATGCTTATTAGATACTACCATTCTGATGTTTATGCCGATACTCACGATATGTTTTCGAAAACATCGTCCATGTGGCAGGCGTTCACGCAGTCGACAGTAGCCAGTGTGCTCTCGAGCTCCTCGGCCGAAGGCTCCGGTGGATCATCTGCCGCGTAGCTTGATATGTACGAGGACAGAGCTGAGAAAAGACCAGTGTCGGCAGCCTTGGCTCCTCTGTCAATGACTTGAGAAGGTGGTTGTAAGGGTATCGCTGGTATAGAAAGTCTCTCAGACTCAGTGGAGAATGATGGAGAGATGAGAGAGTTGACGAAGAGATTCAACCAGATGCGGACAATCTGCAATAGATGTGTTAGTATGTCTCCCGTGCACAGACCTACACATAAAGTTGGGATAACTCACGTATTGCCAGCCATCAGCTATGACGGCCTCGCTACCCGTGACAACGCGGAACAGGACTAGAGTGGCTAATTGGGCCTTGAAATCTCTGCCGAGCTTAACAGCTAGCCCGCTGACCATGACAGTTGGGCCATCATCCGAAACCTTCATTTCAGTGTTCAGAGCGGTGTTCGCCAAGCTGTGAGTAGCAAGTGTCGTCATGTAGCTGAGTGAGTAGATGATGCGGTCCAGTGCCTCCGTAATGCCGTACTGCGACGCAATTTTTGCACACTGGTCGAAACCAGTGACAACTCTGGCAAAGACAGCATCATCCGTCGCCGACATGAAAACGTACGACAGTGTGGAGACAATGGGTTTCCATGTCTTTTCAAACATGTCTGCATCAAAAATGTTTGTGTCGCAGAGAACTAGCGGGCCCGAAGACTCGGTCTTCAGAAGAAGTTCTCGCCAGGCATAATCAAAAGCATGCTTGTTATCGTGTTCGTCGGGCAGAATGATCTCGTTCGAACTGATAGCGTCAAAGATGGCTTGAAGATATTCTGGCTCAAAGTCTTTACCGCCATTGGTACCGCGAAGGTTTCGCGAAAAGTCGAGGATTGTCATGCGCCTCGACTTCATGTTTGGATTGTGCTGGTCGGTATTAAGCATGACGACAGCATATGATAGGACATAAACAGAGTCCTCATCAGCACACCCTGGCGGAATGTCGCTAGCAATATATGCCTTTGAGAAAGTCACCATGATACGCTCAATAAGTTGCGACTCTCCGGGAAGACGGAAGCTCTCCAACATTAGACGCAGAGCCTCGTCAACGCGCTTTCCAGCAAAGTCGAAAAGATTGATATATTCTTCAAGTAATTTTTCGTTGCCTTTCTTGGAGATGTATTCTCCAAGTACCGCTTTCGATATCCTTGTGGTGCCCTTGAGAAATTTGGCCACAGAAGAAGGATTATTCAGATCGTCGATGATGCCTTCGGAGTGCAAATACACAAGACCCTTTTGAGGCTTCTCATTGAACTTATTGGCACCTGCGATTATGGTCTTCTTTCGTAGCCTTTGCTCACGGAGTTTGGCCGCATCAGGATAGCCCTCAAAGACTGGTTCATCACCCAGTCTGTCGGCAATGAATTGGATGTAACCCAGCAGAGCGTCAAGGCAGAGAGGCGGGACACTCGTAGTGCTCCAAGTTGCAGAGTCTGGCAAGGCGCTCCTGGATAGAAGCCCGATCATATCTTCGCACATGTCCGTTCGGTCAGTGTCGCAGTCATAGTTCACAAACAGCTCTACCAAAAAGGTTGGCATGCGAGCTAATGCGCCTACACTTTCGACCATGGCTTGCCGGGCATCAGGCTTTCGTGCGCCTCCTTCCAGACCGAGCTTTTGGCGATCTTGAACGGGCACTGGAGTCGCTCTGCCGCTTCCAGCCTGTCCCGGTGGTGGCTTGACCAGTTTTGGTGCTTGCGGTATGCCTTCGTATAGTGAAGGGTCGATTCCAGGTTCTCGAGGTATCTCTACCGGAGGGTGAAGACAAGCGACAAGATACGATAGAAACAGCTCTTGCTGCAATTTGAGGACGCCCCTACAAGTCTCTAGAAGAGTTCCGGCGACGATAAGAGATTCCTGAAGAATGGCCATGTTGTCAGACCGTACCAGTTGGAAGAGGTATCGACAAAGCTTGTCCTCGGCGACAAAAGCTAGAGCTGGGTGCCGAGCAATAGACGGTCCTGCCACTTCGAGGGCCACGTGGATGATACGCAGAGCCATGACACGCATGTTGTCGCCTTGTGTCCTATCGTGCGGGTCCAGAAGATCGACAAGGACTCGGAAGAGCTCCTTCATGGACGGCAAAGAGTATGGCTTGATCTCGAGCTCAGAGACGTCCTCATCAATGCTCTCTGCCACTGGTGGCGGAGTTGCCTCTGCCTCATTTGAGCTAGAGGACTCTCGAGGCTCTCCAGACACAACATTTTGAGGGCCGTCGGTGGATGCAATCACGTCATTTCCGTGGGTTGACGGAACCATTTTGACTGCGTCCATATCCCCATTCGTCTGCTGGTCCAATGCCTCCATATCGTCGCCGGCTACATCCTCCAGATGCTTGAGATGCTCAAAGATGATTTGACACATCCGGACCATAGCAGCCTCAGCGGTTCGCCGCAGGAGCTCCGAGAGCCTCGACTGACAGCACATGGTCAGACCCGTCTCCATCATCTCACAGACGCTCTCGTCGCTGAGTAGAGCACCCCCGGGACTGGAAAGCATGTCCTCCATCAAATTCAAAATCATGAGCAGCACAACCTCATCTTGTGCTGAATCGCTGGCTTCGAAGCGGCAATGCGTTATGGCCGTAGAGAGGGACTGCATGGCAAGCGCGAATCGGGGAGACTCTGGACTGATGAATCCATAGGCGAGGAATTTGCGGATGGCTTTCAGCGCCAGTATCGTAATGGGTGCCGAGGTAGCGGACGCTTGGATAACCTGTAGGAATGGGTTCAGGAGGGCAGGAGCATCGAAGTCATGGATATCTGCCGTGGTACTGCTGTTAGCATTGGCCCCTAGCCTCATGTGGGCAAATATCCTCCTGGAAGACACTGTACTGACCTTTGCAAGTCGAAAGATCATGGCGAAGGCGACCAAAACCAGCCATTAGGGGGTTGTCCTGCATGCTCTTGCCCTTCTTTCCTCGCAGTCCCCATCTGTTTGCTACACCAATGTCTTGTGCCCCATCCACGCTCATGTTGGTCGTATTAGAGCTCCTGCTGCCCGGGCGAAGAAGGGGACTCGGAGGACCTAGTTGGACCGGGTTGGGGTTGCCGCCGAGAATCGAGGAAACTGAAGACTGGGCCCATCGTGCGTGCTTGCGCATGACCGAGGTCACAGATATGCACTCATTGATCACCAATGACACGGGGTTGACAGCAACAGACACCGGTCTGCTTCGAAACTGCGAGCTGGGCGCTTGATCGGGGGTGGCAGCCATGGTCTCTGAGCCGTTGGATCGAATCGGCAGGGAGGTTTTCTCAGACTCTGTCGCTAGTTGACTGGCTGGGGCGGTGTCGCTGTGCGCATCTCGACTCATACTCGCTCTCGCGACAATCGAAGTGTCAAAGCAATACTCGTCTGCTCTCCAGAGGACGGTTTGTTTGGCAGTACAAACCGCAATTAGATCTGCAAAGCTCCAACCACCTCGTCTCCTGCCGGCTCAAGAGTGTGCAGAGCAGGCGGACAAGGAAAAGTAAAAGAAGAAAAACTGTATCGGAAAATGGCAAACGTGTACACAGAGTATGAGGTTTTCGAGATCCAGAATATTGCTCGTCAGACAAATAGTAATGTCAATAGTCTGGACAGTTGTTCAAATCAATTGCGCAGGTTGTCTATGGGGAGCTTCCAGGTGCTTACCTACACAACAATTGCGCATGGGGTCCCTAATAGTAACTAGTGCAGAATATTGGGGATGCTTATTAGGTAGGTTGGTAGGTACCTATTGGAGGGTCCACGGCGGCGGCCGGGGGGTGAGGTGCTTGAGACCCGGGGCTCGGTGTTTTTCCGAAGATGCCACATTGACTCGACAGCATACATTGGATCCTGGAACTCGGAAAGTCTGATAACATCCACTGAAGCACCGGCACCTAATAATGGGGCTTATTACCATCCCTTTACCAGGTCACAAGATCTCAGGTGAATGCATTTTCAACTGAATTTTCAGATATTCTTGTGACTTGAATATGCCATTATTTGGTTGGGTTGTTGTCTTTATAGAGGACCTCTGCAATCTTCAAATACCGAATTTCGTCATCCAAAAAATGAGTCGTTCGTTCCTGTACCATTGCTCGATGCATCATGTAGCGACTTCGAACTCTTAATTGTCAAAGTTTCTTGTGTGTCTGGATGTCATGTCTTTATACTACTCTAACGGCTGATTGAGCATTCCTTTTGACCTGACTCATCTTTCAGTGAATGCCCACAAAAGGTTTATATGATGTTCCATTACTCAAAATGCAACATGCACTTCCAATAACGCCTGGCGTACCCGCTCTATACAAACCAAGGGAATGTCCTTTTGCCCGCAAATATTCCATGGTTTGCGGTTTCATGCTTCTTCGGCACCAGTAAGGCTTCCCTTCGTCTTCGCCTTCCGAGGTTAGTATTGTACATCCAGGGGACTCGACCGTTCTTGCAATCATGGTCCCAACCATGGCACACAACCCCAGCCATTTTACGGATGGAACAACATCCACTGTAAATGCAGTGACCATACCATACTGAGTGGTGATGCCGTTGAACAAATAATGATAGTCGGTAATTATGCAATTGCCGCTATCAGGACTCTGCCCCCTTGGGCTTTGTCTTGCCGTCCTTTCCACTTGAGGAATCTTTGCTGCCCTCGTTTTCGGACGATTTGGCCGAGTCTTGAGAGCCCGCCGCTTTCTCACTTGTTTGGTCATCAAGAGCCATCTGGGCCTTGTCCTTCTCCCACTGGTCGGTACTATCGCTGAAGCTCTCCTTGGCTTTCCTTTCGCGTTCTTCCTTCTCCTTCTCTTCTTTCTCTTTCTGTCGTTTCTCCTCTTCCATTTCCTATATGCAAGAGTTAGTTTCAGTTGCATCCTGGATTGCTGTGGTTTGAACTGACCTCCATGTGCTTGATATCGTCCACGCTGGGCTCGTACAAATGCCAAATGGTATAGTGCGGCAACCCGACAACGGAGTATTGCATTCGCTTGGCCATCTGTGCTCACGTTAGTCAATAACTTGAAATTGGGCTTTAGAAAACCCCATACCTTTCCAAATCCTTCTGTCTCAGCATGCTTCTCAAAGCTGAAGGCAGGGAAATGGACACCAGAGCGGAACACACGAGCCTTGGCGAGAATGCTCACACCACCAACACCATCAATGTCCATTTCCATATCCGGGTCACCGTACGGGTCTCTTAGGTAGGCCAAGTGAGGTCGCCATGTAGCATATTCAGCATAACCTTCCACAATGACAGCATCTTCGTCCAGAGTATCGGCCAGAGCCAGCGCAGTCTCTGATTCCTGCCACGAGTTGAGATCATATGGTTGTTCCCCACCCAGCCAATCAGGCAGAGGGCGCCAAACATCTTTCGGTTTACGTTAGTACCAGGCCATCCCAGAAGAACACACCAAGGTTACTTACTTGGGACAATGACATCCTTGTTGTGGCGCATAAGATCTTCAAGGATGGTGAAAGGTGCGGTCTCGACATCGACGTCGCGCCAGTATACCCATGAATGATAGGGACGGAGTGCGGCACTCAGGAGCCAGTTACGGGCCTGGGCCATGAGCTTTCTTCGGCTCGCCTGCGCAGCAAAGCCGTGGCGACTCTCGACATCCTGATTCACCTTCTGTCCGAAGTCCTTCTCAATGATCTGAATCTCGCCGTATGGCATCTTCTCGTCATCGTCACCCTGCAGATCTTCCAACTTTTCGACAAGTACGTCAAGGGTTCGGTCTTTGGAGTCCGAAACGAGAAAGGCAAGATCGATGAGGTGGTGAGGGTAGGTAAAGTTACGCAGGTGCGAGAACATCATGTTCAAGTGGCTCTCGGCGTCTCTGAGCGGTACGCATAGCAGAATGCGCTCCTCCCTCTCCCAGCCGCGAGCGGTACCTTGCACGTTTGACAGATCGTAGTATCGCACTGTGTCGAGTAGAATGTCTTCGCTGCCGCTGATGAGTCCCAATGAGAAGATGGAAACGAAGGTGCCGCTTCCAGGCCACACAAACAGGCCAAATAGGATCGCAACGGAAGCTATTATGCCTAGTCGTACCAAGAGTTTCCGTCTCCGGCGGGTCGCGGGTGTCGAAGCTCGGGGTTGGAATCTAATGGACAAACAGGAAACGTCAGTCAGGACATCTAGGACAACTTTCATGTCAGGCGATGTGAAGAATTACTCACCTATGCGGAGACATGTCAAAAGTGTTGCCACGCGGGTAGCCATTGGCGTAGGCCCCCGAGTGATGCCGGGGCGTCACTTTGGACGCCCCAGACGATGCGTATGAAGGCAACATTTGGCGGGCGCCAGCCCGAGGCCGACAGTTTAGTGCTGGTGAGAATGTCTTGAGGAATTGATCGGACTGAACGTCGAGAAGTTGCTTGTACGTCGGCGAGATAAGGAGTAGAAGTTGCCTGTGATTGATCGCGGTGACCGGGGGGTTGCTGGAGAAGAGAACACGGCGGCCAGTGGAGCGTTACGGTGTCATTGACGACGGCAGTATCAAGAGCAGCGCATGTAGAGGGAAGTCAAAGCTGCATGGAGGCAGCGAGACGGATTGGCGGGACAGCTATGCTCGATACAAGGGCGGCGTCGCACAGGAGGATTGAAAATAAAAGGTGTCGCTTTCAGATGATCCTCTATCGTTAATTTGGTGAGAAGGGAGAGCGCCAAGCTAGAGTGTTACTTAAGCTGACCCTCTAAAGCCAGGGTGGTGCTTATTTAGTTAGCGTGCAGCGCAGAGCTGCGACCCCTGGGGAGTGGAGAGCGATTGGCGACTGGAATCAGCAAGCCAGTACGTAGACTGGAATGCCGATTACGTAGGGAGGTATTCCTGGCTTGGGAGGCTGCGTGTAATCGAGATACTGTTTGGCCACTTTGAGATCTGCGAGTGAATATGCAACTTGCTTCTGTTCTGGGGGAGAAACAAAAATGACTTCTAGCCGATGTCCTACCTTGGTAGGTCTGGAAGGTCTGGAAACTCGTATGCGGCATGCGGAAACAATTTTGCACCGATGTCAATACGACCGCCCGACTCTGTTCACGGGCCCCCGGGGTTAATCCTATATTAAAGTTTGCACATCCACTTGGTGACATGTCTCAGAAGGGCGTTTATTATTGGGCTTTCGGCGAAGTAGCTACGTTCGCTAAATAGGTAGGTGGACTAATGAGTGGGTAGGTAGGTATTATCTTCCCGTAATTCGTGAGGCTGGAATTCTTACTTGGCTGTCGGTCAGCTTACCGGATGGACTGAGTGAAAGGTGAGCAAGGAGCCATCTATTAATGATGTGCTACCTGTAGTCCTTCAGATTGGCGAGGATGCATCCATACAAGGTGCCTTTTAGGAGGTCTACAGGGGTGTTTGCAACGTCTACTGTGTGACTTCTCGACCGTTACGCAGCTCGCACTCACTAAATCGTGAATGTATCCACCCACGCTCCAGCTGTTCTTTTTAACATAACACAGCAATGAACCCCAAAACGTTGCAGTATCTATCTTGTATGTACAGACCAACAGACATTGGACAGCAAGTTTAGGCGAGTGTCTGGTAGATAAGGTAGGCACGGCTTGTTGGTCGGCATCCTTCCAAAAACAAACTCCTTAAACTCCACGCAATGCAGCCACGGCCAAAGTCTATCTAATAGCAAGTCTTTTTGCAAGTCATTGTCAGCCTCACAGTCCCGCCCATGACTCCCTCCCTATCTACGAACAACAACTTCTCATTTTCTGCTGATAGCAGCTCTTCTCCTCTCGGCTTCCTCTTTGCGGCGATGCTCTCCGCGCTCTTGCACAGTCGGCCGATCTCGGGGTTTCGACCATGCCCCAAAGGCTAGAACGACTGCTGCACAGGCTATAATGGCAGCAATTCGCATGTCCTTGCTGAATGCGTCTGAATAGGCATGTCTGACAGCAATCAGTTGTGTATCTGTCAACGTGCTGGTAGCGTTCTCGAGAGAATTGAGCATTTGAGAGTCTACCACGCCGGCAAGCTGTGCTCTGAGTGTGACCCCCAAGACTGCCGAGGATGCTGCAACACCAAGGGCGCCGCCAAGCACCCGAGTTTGAGCGAGAATACCTTGGGCTGGGGCTACAAATCAGGTCAATAAACATCGCGTGCATAGCGTGCCGTGGGCTACTTACAAAGGTCTCGTATGGAGGCTTGCAGGCTTCCAGACATTGTGGTCACCGCCGCGGACAGACCAAAACCAAGGCCAACAAGCACCAAACATCCCAAAGCCTTTGCTTCAAGTTCGACAGAGTCTGATAGTGTAGATTCAAGCCCACAGCCCAAAGCCACCAGACCGCTTGCAACAATCATGCTCTCGCAGATTCTGTCTTTGCTCTTGTTGATGATTCCACTTAGTACAGACCCTGTCGCACTGGCTGCGAGTAATGGCAGTAACATTATACCTGCCAGCAGCGAGTTCTTCCCGTTCACAACTTGCAAGCGCAGCGGGAATGCATAGAGAAGCATGATAAAGCAAAAGCCAAGCAGCGTGGTGTTCGCAATCGCCGCAGCGAACATGCGATTACGCAGAATACGCACTGGGATTGCAGCGGCAAGATTGTCTCCCCAATGTCGCTCCACAAAGATTTCCCACATCATGAGCACAACCCAGCATACGATGCCTGTCAGTAGTGGCGCCAAGAACACTGCTGCGCTGAACAATGCTTCGCTACTGGCATTTTGAAAAGGGAAAACGGTCAAAACTGCAGCAGCAATGAGCAGTCCAGAACCCAGGTAGTCCAGCTCATTCCAGGTCCGTCGCTCAGTATCAGGCAGATACTGGGGCTTTGGCCAAGTGAGACAAAATATGATCATGGAAACGGCACCGAGTGGCCCACTTGCGGTATCGTGAGTATAATCGATCAGTTGTCGCTGAGTTCAAACTTACTTTATCCAAAACACCCATCGCCAGCTCGCATAATGAGTTACTACATGGCCAAGAATTAGTACGTTCACTCGAGAGCTTGTTGGCTGTAGGCTTCTAGGTAATATTTTGCATCCATGTAGACGTGCAAAGCGTTGCGCAGGCAGTGTGGAACAATCTTGTCATCGGAAGTTGCTTACAGATACCGCCCAAAACAGGACCAAGTACGCCACCAACAGCTATCACGGCGCCAACGACGCTTCCAAGGAACGGCTTGGTCTTTTCGGGAGCCGTTTCAATGAGTATGACCATGGTCAATGAGTACAACCCTAGATTTTTTAGTCTTGCTCGCAAAGCCAGTACAATGAGGACACTCACCAGAGCCACCGATTCCTTGAAAGGCTCGGCAGGCAATAAGCTGCGTCATATTCTGAGCGAATCCACAGCCCAAGGAGAAGGCAAAGAAAATCAAATATGCTCCAGCAAAAGCATTGCGGCGACCAATGATATCTGATAGTCGCGACACGAAGACGGCGAAACTAAGGTAGCAGAGGGTATAGGAGAGCGCCACCCAATTGACGTTGTCCATCTCTTGGAATTCCGTCCCTATGTTCAGCAAGCTAGCAGCAACAATGGAACTGTCCATGAACGACAACAGAAGGCCAAGACAGACGCTACAATGATCAGTCAGCGGGTGTCTCGACCTGCGTTTGCTGGCATGATTGTGTACCTGAAAGCAAGAAGCCAGAATCGTGAAGGCGGTAGCTCTGGCTTCGCCTTCAGACTGGATCCTGGAGATTCATGATCACTATTTGTTGGTTCTTTTTGTTTGGGTTCTTCCACGTCTAGCAGAGCCATAGTCCGCAAAGTACAGTCCAAGTCTGCGGTTCAGAGTATTTCGAGGTTCGGCAGAGGTCAGTTCGTTGCAAGAAGTTGTGGAATTTCGAGTTGATAAGTCGCGCGTTGCAGCAGTAGCCAGGCCTCATAACGGATTTTTAGGTGGAATATAGGTGACGAAGACTCTATAAAGGATATCGGTGCTGAGGGCCAAGCCATGCTTGTATGGGGCCCAGCACTAGATCGACATGGCAGCCAACTGGAAAACTGCAGAAATCGATCTTCAAGGGCTCAAAAAAGTAGGATTATGGCAGATTCATCGATACCGCGGGCGGTCGATGGCGAAGAGAACCGGCCACCGCCTGCAGTCAGATCAGATGAGGAGCTTATTGGGGTCCTGCCTAGCTGTCTCCGACAATGCCAACGAATCCAATCCGACTGGAGTGAGCACGGATCGTAAGTGCTATGGTCAGCATCCAATTTTTCACAATCGCACTCGCGTTATGGGATGGGTTCGGCGTTGGAGCGCCTATCATAAGCGCGCTCGCACTCGCTTTACATACTATTCCCAGTCGTTCGGATCGACCCCACACCTTTTCGCCAGATTGGCATTGGGGCCGCGCCGCGATTGTCTTAAACGGCCGTAAAAGCGCAGGTGAGACTGGACCCTTCTTCCAGCTAGCAAACCAGCCATTGAATATTCCTGGAATATGAAACTGCAAAGGTCCGGCCGTTGTGGGCTTGGACTTGCCGTGGTTAAGTTGAGTCATGTCATGGAAATGTCATACGTTCGCCAACTCACACAAACATGGCTGGCTGGTCTGCTAGAACGTTATCCTTAGATCCGCCATCCCTGCTGTCCGCCGAGTCCGCACTTAGTATACAGCCGGCCCTACTAAAACATTCTGGGCATGATCGGCGGCGTGGTTTGATCAGCTATACTTATAGATCTTGCTTCGTTCTGTAGGTTTGCTGGAGCAAGAAACACCTTCAACGAAATACAGCCATATTCGGATTTCTTTCTTTGATTAATTACCCTTGGACACACCTGCACTCGGCGCTCAGCACGACGGGCAATTGAGCGTGCGGGCCGCAACGCCCAGCAACAAAATTCGAGACCCGACAGGTCGATTCTGAGACAAGACACTTGACAACCTTCCCCAAGGTTATACGGCATACCTTAATACCGCCGCCCAGTCCTTGCTATCAAACCCATCTGCATTTCCATTCTTCAACTTATGATGGTCTCCACGATCAATTGCAAGTCTACTGTGTACAAAGCAGAATAATGTCAAACCAAATCGTGTGCAAAGCAAATGCTCACTGCTCGCGCACCCAATAATGCCAAGCCACCAACAAGCGGTTCTGATTTCAGCTGAGCTGCGTGGCCCCCAAAGAAGACATGGCTGCCTGTCCTGGAACTGAAGTCTAACCTCGGCAAAGAATGGCCTCTGGGCACCGCCAACGGTCAGTGTTAGTTTTTTTT
>JAANBA010000311.1:0-52260 GCA_014621435.1 Neopestalotiopsis clavispora
CGTAAGAAGGTTGAAATGAGCCCAAATTCGAAGTTTGCCGATATTGAAGCTATCCGGAGGACTCAAATCAAGGTTGGCGAAGTTGACGATGATTCAGATGAATCCGGGGACCTTGAAAACCCTAGTGATAGTGAAGACTGCATTGTTGTGGCATCATAGCTAAGATAAAAAATAATTGAAGTTCATGGTTGAAGTCTAAGCGCATCGACAATGGGGGTGCCGAAATGTGGGGGGTGCCAAGAAGTAGGTGACGGACGTTACACGCGACCAAGTAGTCTCGAGGATATGGTCAATCAGAGTGTGGGAAGGATGCTGGACTCCATGGGGATTCATATCGAGGGCTTTGAGAGGTGGGAGGGCTTCCGAAGAGATCCACCAGAGTCCCAAACGAGACGAGCAGTTTCAGGGTAATTCGTCATTCAACATGTGGATCACAATTACAGCTGACTCCTTCATCAATTTCAATTGATAGAATAGAGACCTGAAGATGTATACCCCTCAAAGCCATCCCTCCGAGAGAAACGTGTTTGCCTCACCGAATGGCCAATCTCCCAAAATAGGTCCGGTGTAGCCTTCGACGTTCAAGTCATACGAATTAGTACCAATGGAATCTGCTGCCTCGACTTCCAGATCACCCGGCCTAGAGCGTCCCTGCGCAAGGGACCCAGCTACTGCGTTGTAATTAGTTGAAAGAAGGGGTTGCAGAGCGTTGGGTTGATCAGATGTATTGACTATTTCTTCTTCATTCGCTCGTGCGTTGCGAATCAGAGTTTTGGGAGTGGCCTGACAACATCCATCATAGTAGAACTCGGCCGAGACTATTTCGAGGTGGTAAAGGGGCTCTTTCATCACGTTGAGCCTCTTCCATGACGTGCAAGATGCACGTGACGATGTTTTGTACGCAGTCGCCAGACGATATGCCTTCTGGAAACTGCATCCTACAGAGTTGGTGAACCTGTTCCGCAGCGGTCTTGCCAAACTCTTTTGGTACTGCTCCGCATGCGCAGCAACGAGCATGAGCAGGGCGCAAGATGAATTAAGTAGGTGGTTGTAGTAAGGATGTTGCTTGCCGTAGATGTCCGTAGTCTCGTCAAGGCAGCTGAGAATGCCAATAGTCTCTGAGGCAAGACCTGCAGCGGCCTCGAGGTTTTTCCTTGCCAGCGTACTTGGAGTTTTAGTAAGGAACATTGGTCTCAACAGCATTGCGCGCGCGGCGTTAGCTCTCAGGTTCAATAATATAGCCCAGGAGGGTATCCGAGCCAAGTTGTATCCGGTGAAGACGTTGAATTGGGTGAGATTGTATTTGCCAACCGCTTTCTTCCGCCACTATTCAACTTGATAGTTGATAATATCAAATGCATCCTCATCGTCTTCGGGAGACGAGTTTCTTGTGCCGATCTGGGATAATGGCTTTCTAAACTTGTCGCTGAGTCTGATGAAGAAGATCATCGCCTTTAAGTAAGGCGGTTGAATCTGTGTGGATTTAGCATTGAATGTGGTGAAGGGTTGATAGTTTTACCGAAGAGGTTTCCAAAGCATTGAAGAAGTGTGACAAGTGGAAATGGGTGGGCAAGCCAGTCGCCACACTCCACTGACGGTCGAGGATGACAGTACTACACGTGATAGCCATAGTTTCATCATGGTCAGAAGCTTGGTCCAATGGAGAATTGGCACCCTCACGGTTGTGGACGCCCAGCTCCATCAACATTTGGCCAGCCGTGCCGCACATACGCCACGATAGGCGAGGCTTATCGATGAAATAGTGATATATACCCTGAGAACATCATCGTCCGAATTAGTTTGCTTAGCGCTCATCTTGAACGGGCAGAGTTGGCGAAGACCCGTATAATAAACAACGGACAATTATTTGATGGCCGCTCAAAAGCGATCCGGGTACTAATGGGACGGAGTGACTCACCACGAGGAGAGCAATTACCACGCGCTTGATACCTAATGCCGCCGATACGAGCTTGGCGTCCACCACGCTTTTGTAGACTGAGTATAGATTCTTCTGAGCGGTAATCTCATTTCTCGAAGCGACAACGCACTGCGCAATGGTAATAATCAGATTGAGGATGAGCAGACTATCCTCGTCGTCGAACGGGCGTGGCCGTAGGCGATTTTCGCGATTTGGCAAATTAAGAACATGAAATTTAGGCCAGTCGTATATGATATCGAGATGAAGTCTCGCGGTTTCCATGTTCACTATAGGGTAGAAGTCGTTATTAATCTCTTGGTAAAGGTCCAAGAGTTGGATAGCGCCTCTATGTGAGAACATTTCCCGAAAACGCAGCAGCTTCTCCAAGGTTTTCTCTGGCACCATTGTCTGGCCAACTTGGGATCTGCTACTACTTTCATCTGCTTCTGATTCGCTGTCGTCGATTCTTGCCGGGTCAAGGACATCTTGCATTTCCGTCAAGGTGCTCGCACTTCGCATCCTGCTTTGAGCCACGTTCAAGCTATACTCGGGACTTGTAGGGCCATAAAATCGACGGCTCTTCCGTCGTGGTGTATTTACTGGATAACTCACGGGCTCAATCTGTGAGGAAGGTATATCGGTGTTCGGGGGGTTGGCACATCAATATGTAAACTTGTTGCACTGACCGGGACGTTGACAGCCTCAGACGTCACCGGTGAGATTGGAGCCACAGAACCACGCTCATCAGGTGATCCAGTCACTATCGTTTGGGGTAGCGGCATAGGCTGGGGCATCTGACTTATTTGAGATACTATGCTCCCTAGCTGGCCCTGGAGGCTTGCAACAAGTTGGCTGAGAGAGTATACAGTTCTGTAGAAGACGCTGCTTAGCAACCGCTTTTTTCTTCTATCATCCATGAGTCCAGTAGAGCAAATGCTTACTCGGGTGTCCAGGTCGTTTCGGGGAGTGCACAGCTTGTCGCTGCAACTGCCATGGCAGGAGCGGAATTGTCAAGGGCGGAGTAAGAGCATTGAATATTGCGCCCCAAGCAATGCTCGCAAGGATTGCACCCTGAGCATTTCCTTTCCTCTTCCTACATGCGTCACACGCACGCGAGGTATATGGGCTGCGTTTCCTGTCGCTGGAGTCCATCGGATCAGTCGACGCAGCTGGTCGCTTGGTGCCAGCCATGACGTTATCTCTCTTTCCTGCCATTGGAACGACCTACAACGCCCCGGACGAAACCCGGGACTTTAATGAATCATTCTAAAAAAAAGCTCGAGACTGCGCCGGGTTCGAATGACTTGATTCCAGGCTCGTTATGGCGAAACCACGTGACAAGACCCGAAATTCGTGAATGTGCTGGTGGTTGGGAACCGGCGGTGGGTGAAGGTTAAGGGTGGGAAGGAGTAATGACGACGCCAATGACAGACAATATGATTGCAACCTATATCATCTCTGGACATGGCACTTGACTTAATGAAACGTGATGTTATAAACCAGTGTCGATATCTGGGACAATGGCTAACATGGAGTCAGATTTGGCACCCTTCTCATTGGCTGTAGCGCCTCGTAATCATGCGAAAAGTGTGTCATGCACAAACACCAACCGTAAAGCTCCATTCTATTATGTGACCGAGGTAACCTTTGTTATCTTGCCTGTCATTTACCGGCAGGCAAGAGTTTTGAACCATGTCCTGTCTCCCAAACCAAGGCATGCCGCAGGCACACCAAAGGGCAAACATTTCCTGGTCGAGATACGCTTCTATCCCGCACTTTGGCGCACTCGGGTGCGGGGATCTTGAGCGTCCGGAAGCCATTCAAATTGGTCCAGATTCCGAGGGGCATTCCGAAGAACCCACACTTACGGAGGCCACTAGCGGACCTATCTATCAGATGGTACGGTGCCGTAGCACACTACAGAACCCTACGGTATTATTGTACACCTCAAGGATTTGGATGTGCTATTGTGACGCCCACGGCGTTCCGGGACCTCATCAGGCTAAACGCCTGTGTGGCAGTGCTGCAACTGCATAGCGAAACTGGAACGATTAGCGAGGACTGAAAAAGCCTTGCAGCGCGTTGAAGATGCGCCGAGCTAAGATGTCAGCGTACCAGGTATGATTCCATTCCACCAACTCTCTGGTATGAATCACATCTACTAGTAGACGATAGTTGCCCGGTCCTAATTGTCAGATGGTGGATCATTGAACCCATACACCAGGGTGTGCCTGAGCACAATTATCAACACCATGGTGTTCAGATAGATGCATGGGGTCTCCCGGGGATTAGCCGGGACCACCTAAATAAGCGTGCACCTCGTCAAAACTAGAGGTGTGCAACATAGATCAATACGTTACACAATTGACACCCAATATCAGACCAGTTTAAACTCCAATAGGAAAGCTACTCCTTGTTCAACACTTATGATACGCCACCAACCTATCGCGACGCCGCTCCACCTCCAAGGTATCCGGATGTCGAAATACGCAACAATGAAGGCAATGCACTTGGTATGTGATCGCAGCATGTCTCCCTTAACCCCCTGCCCCAGATTGCCCACAGATTTGCGTCCCAAAACAGGGAAGCGAGAGAGCAGCTAAGATCCCGCCCATTGCCGGCCTCTGAAACGGAGAGGTGGTAATCCGCTGTTGTCACTCGACCATGCTACTTCTGCCACGACCCACCCAGCAGGCGATTGGTTCAAAGAGGCTGAGCGCTTAACGCAACTTGAGCCGGCCCTCGGAAACATCATCCGCTTCCTTGTGGCCGAGAACCAAGCACATGCCCAAACAATTAAAGAGCTACGCAAAGAGCTTGAAGACCTAAAGAAGGACCACACGAACCTCGAGCAACAGGTGCAATATTACAGACATGCACCCTTGCAGGAAAACAGACATATGTTGGCGCTTAAAAAAGGCACACTGCGGGGCAGGAACCACGGGCCCGGACTCAGGAACAGTCATTATTGCCAGCTGACAGCAAGTGTCGACAGGATCACGTTCTTGGCAGCGCGCCAGGACAAAGGATCCTCTGGATCGTTCTCATTCCAACGATCCAGGACAAAGGGGATCGCGCGTGTTGGTACGATCCAAGCAAACATCAGTGAGGGAATGAATGGATATATTAGGGACGGATTTTCTACGGTTACATAGACAGTCATTACCTCAGTGATCAATCTAAACATCTATCTTACCCATAGGTGAAGCATTCAATACGCTTTGACAACTACACTTGTGAATCCCGTCAAGACTACTTCAGTTACTATTTGCTCAGTACAATTATCTTCTTGGCTAGCGCATCCTGTTAGCGTAAACCCACTCAGGTCTACTCCAGGTTTATCTAAGAAACCCGACCGTATAGTTCGTCGCATGCAAGAAACCAGTGCACGCCAGGACGACGAAGAAGGAGCTGTAGAATCTGTTGATTGCCAGGTCTGCGATCTAAAGAGAATCACGAAGAAGTGAAGAAAAGTCGTGATGAGATGAAGGACGCAGTGCATGGGTGCGCAAAGAACGCGATACCCCAGTTAGTAACAGATGTGCTGGAGGAGGTCTCTGAGAATATGCCACCAAGTGTCAAGGATGCAATAGATGACCAAGTTGGTCACGCTGTAAACAGACGATTTTCCATATTTCAAAAAAGATTCTGCAGAGCCTTCGAGGCTGAGTAAAGACTAGAGACTATTGATGTGTCCTGCTCTCACATACTATGCTGGAGGAAGTCATCGGTTTCTGTGTATTCACCCATGCGCGTTGGCTGCAGGGTCAAACGGCTCGACCCAAAGCAGCTCTTCTTTCCTTTTCGGTTGCCCTTTGGACTGAAAAGTTCCCCGGAACAAAAGGATATCCCAGAAGAATATCTCACCACAAAACACTATCCCGATCCAAGGCACAGAAGAGTATTCAAGACAGAGATATTCTTCAGACTCTCATTGTTTCAAAGAGCACTGTATTCCGTCAGGATAGCCCAGCTAGGCTTGTGACTCTGGAATTATTACAGTATTTGCTGCGCATATTCAACTAGATGTAGAAGGGGAAAGGGCATGAACTGTTAAGTAGTGTCGAATCTGGACAGTAAAGCTGCGACATAATGTTTTGTTTCAATTGTGAGTATATACTTTTCACGGTATGATTAGTTGTTCATTCACATTTGCAAGGAAAGCAAATTCGAGAACAGCTTGGTACGCATCGGCAACATTGATACCTAGTGTTGACCCAATCCCCTCAGCAAGCGAACCTCAAGAGTCATGTATCAAAGATTAAAGGTCAGGACACTACTTATACTGCAGTGTTATAATGTGATGTAATTGAACATAACTTTTGCCAAGTACCCATATGAGATCGCATACGGGCTGCTTTTGCCCAACCCGGCGTAAAGACGATTTTGGCTTGATTCCAACTTTGACTATGACGCCGAAACAGTTTGAAGGAGCGGACGATGCTTTTGCCCCCAGAAGAGTATTCCAGAAGAGTATCCCAGTAGAATATCCCAACACAGAAGAGTGTCCTACAGCTACGGAAACTGTCGAGCACAGCCTCAGAACCAGTGTGCTGTGCTTCGAAGGCCTGGGAAGTTCCGGTATGGATAAGCAGGGGCTGTTTACATATTCTGGATCACGAGCCATGATCTGGCCAGGGCGCCGGGTGTTGAAGGTCGATGCGCTTGATCATACTTCCAGGACAAGCGATCTGGGAGAAGAGGCACGTCTCCACGATCATGGTGAGCTACGATAAACATTCCGGGCAAGGGTCATATGGAGTAAACGCCAGCAGTCATGCGTCGAGCCGAGAAAGAAGGGTATTCTGACCCATATGCATACAGTGGTGTCCAAGAACGAGAAATAATAAAGAAATTGGGAGATCAGTAAGGCTCACAGATGGATCTCAGTATGCTCGGAATTTGATGCAATTTCGCTCTTAAGTAGCCCTGTATTATCGTTCCGCGTGGCGATCTACACCTAGTACGGGAAGATGGAGCTAGGGCTTCACAGCCGACAGTCCCTAGGCTTCAGTCAGGCAACAACGGCAAGGTGCGTTTAGCCCACGTGTAGGTAAAGACGTTGGTAATCTAACTGGTGTCTTGGATGGCTTCCTGCAAGGGATGGCGAGGAACATAGACGAGCACTTTCTAGCTCTAGGCGCTACAGTATCGCTGATCGAGAGCAAGAAAGTTTGCAAGCACGGCCATGCAGCTTGTGATTCACGATACTCCTAGACAGGTTCGTGGCGTCTGGCTTTACATCGGTCGGCGTAATCTTGCAGTCAAACAGATCAACCCTAATACTACATGTATTGGTTGAAAAGAGCCGCTGCGGATATCCTGGTCCTCAAGACCTGCTGCTAGGGATACGAAGAATGATAGGAATGTTGGTTGTTGAATGATGACAAGCAATTTTGTACTGCTAGCTATGATATGCCAAGTGGGTCTGACTGGGTCACTGAAATGTTAATGCCAAACATGGACCGTCAGTGTTCAAAACGTCTACTGATTATGGGGACTTGAGATATTCGGAGCGGGTGCGGTGGTGGTGGCAATTATGGATGACGAGACAGACCGGATCAGGGAGGGGAGAATGGCATACCAATGCACCCACTAGTCAACGAAGAGAAGCAAAGAAAACCTCGACGTCGTCCCTACTCGGCTGTTGCATGACTTTAGAAACCGGTCACAGTCATGTGTAAACAAGCAAGCCAAGGAAGAGTTGCATCAGCTCTCCCTACTGACCAGGACCTAGCATATTGTTGACTATTCGATGCAAACATGTTATTTTGTGCCATGTGCCAGGCTCGGTCATCACTCTGGCATTCCTCCCTTTCCACTTAGTCTTCCTAGTGGGGCTTTCCTGTACCGTAAGCCGAAACACAGTTTATGCAAGTTTGCCAACTGCTTTTGATTACCAATGTCAGCGGAAGGGGCCGGACGCCTCAGTCAATTTGTCAACAGCTCTTAAAACGCACCAAGAACTGCGATATGTAACAAGTGACACTCTGCTATCTCGCTTCAAAGAGCTCATATTTTGCTATCAGTATCGAGGAAGGATCGAGCCCAGCAGCATACCTCACCCATAGCTGTTGGACTCAAATTGTGGACCAAAGACCCGCAAGCCGAAGGCGTGTGGGACCTTAGCTCTGGCATCGTGGATGGAAACCTTGGAGTCTCGAGTGTTTGTGTATTTGCGTCCAGTAGAGGGCCTGAGCAAAGGAGGTCGCCGCTCGGCTGTGATGATTTCATCGTACGCTTCGGTATACTGCGATGCATCTTTGCCGGCATAAACTTCACAAAACTCGCCATAAGCCATCATTTCATGGAACTCTTGAAAGGCGTCTCGCATTGCGTCGACGGCTTGGTTATAGATGATTCGGGGTGTGACCTGGCCAGTGCGGGTCTTATTACCGTATGCCGATAGTGTCACATTTCCCATGGGGTCCATACGCGTGTGTAGTACTGCACCCAGGAAGTAAATAATGCTGACAAGTCGTTTGGAAATCATTCAAAGGAATGCACAACAGTACCCACTGACTACGTCCGGAAAGCCGGAGCTAAGGCCCACAGGATCTTCGGCCGCCGGAGATCTCATCCACAGTTCATGACTCTTGCTCGGATCGTTTTTCGTCGCTCCTCATGGTTGTGTGAGCGTGCCTTTTGTCCCAATCCGCCTGTACTGGAAGTATTATCGAGCGTGCTAACCTTCAATACCTGACAACCGGGCGCCGAAATTATGGATCGTGGTCTAGAGAACGTAGCTATATCGGTCCCCTGCTTATCGAGACTGGGACCTCAAAGGCCCTCGAAACACTGCAGCGCATTCATTCCAGGCTCTAGGTTCTGCCGGGCTCGGGTCTGGAACTAGCTTGGAATTGCAGCTGCAGCCGCTTGTTTGTCTTTATCCAAGGGTCCGGAAGGATATCGTGTTAGCCATCGTCAAATCTGGTCAATTTGTTCCAGGCCATTCTGCTTATCGCCGATTCGCGCCCGTATACATCGGCTTTCGGGGCAATACTACACCATTTTGATACCAGACCAGCCAAGTTTGTACCAACATGGCTTGCGGTGAAGACCAACTAGAACTCTGGTCTGGGATTCCTAGAACAGGGAACGAAAATGGTCAGTACTTGCGAGGATTCTCCGGCGCAAAGCTTGGCCATCAGAAGTGGAGCAACATCATAGCGGAATATGACCTTACGATGCTAAACCATTTTCTGAACGCAGATTCGAACGGGTCATAGAAATATCAAAGCATCATTTCTCACTCTTGAGTAGACATCGAAAGTGATTCTCGAATAGACACATGGTGTTGTATGCCCATGATGTCGCTGGTAGGTTTACTGCGTTGGCAGCTGATGGAAAGAGCGCTACTTCCCGTTCCCTTTCCTTGTGGTAGAGTACAAAAATGCTTGGAGGTAATCGCGAAGCCTTGCAGTGGCACATTTGCTGAGTGCTGCACCCCACTCAGCTTGCTCGTGTGGGGAACATGTTGGTGAGCATCCCCTTGTGAAACTTCCGTTCATACCGTCCTGACTATGGCCTTATTTCCACTTCGGACCTTAACGTGCCTAACCTAGAGGCTTTTGTGCATGCTTATTAAACGATTACTGTAAATACAATTAATTATCACAACATTGATCTCTCAGTCATGCAGGACCGTTACACGCCGCTCACTGCGCAGCTGTCTGCAACTCAATCTAGGCGGGCCTGGAAGTTGCATGGCTGGAATGGAAAAGCAATACGGCCTCATCTTTGAGGAAAAGCGCTTTTATCTGTATGCCCCGCAAACTCGTTGGCCATTCAATTTCACGATGAATACACGTCAACGACAACGTTTCTGTCATCTCATCCAGGACTCAAGCGAACCACAAAAGGCCTCTAAAGGTATCCGAGCAGCATGAATTTCTGGACGTTACAGTCCAAGATCGATTTTCACACGGCCGTCGGCCAATTATTCGCATTAACCGATACGGCTTGTAGTGAGCAAATCTATCGAGGAGACAATCAGTTGATAGAACAAGAACAGGACGACTATACTTTACTTTTGCCGATGAGCTCCAGATCTCTGATAACGTTGCATTCCTTGCCCAGTACGAAGAGGGCGTAAAGACAGTGTCAGCTGCCACTTTATGCGAAGGTTAAGATGGCCTGAGCATCTTGATTGCCAGTAACCACACACCTTCTCAAACGATCCTTTGGGGGGTGCGCGAGATCATGGGGTTTACCAGCCAATATAGCCTCAAAAGTACCAGAGAACCGTTGAGCAGGAAGTGCGAAGAATAGGCTGACCACTTTGCAGCGATCAAGCGCGAAGAATTCATGCGAAAGACATTCGACAAAGTAGTTGAGATCAGCCGAGATCGCATACTTGGTCGAATAAGGCCCCCGTGGCATAAATCTCCTGCGCGCGTCACGAAGTTACGTCCAACTCTACTCAAGCAGATCAAAATCTTGCAGCAGAGAGTGCAAGATATTATTGCTTCTCAAGACGAATACTTTGTCAACAAAATCAACGAATTGATCAAAGCACTTCAAGTCATACAGATCCTAGGCACAAATTATAATCTTGATCATATGCTCAAGACAGCTGTCTTGAAATGTGTCGAGATTTCAAATGACAACAACAAACTCACTGGAGGATAGCCTCAAGGCCCTTGGTGCACCATCTAGCTTATGCCAGGCTCCACAGGTTCGCCAGGTCGATAAGCTTGCACGATACTTCTACATATGTAGAGATCTGATGAATATTGCGAGAAGACCTCAGTACCAACATCTGCTGCGACAAATCAAGGTTGACATAATTGAATCATATCCAGCTCGTCAACCACCTGGTGCTTTCATGGAATGTTTCGTCCACGCAGAGGTGCAACAGGTCCTTTATTGGGAGCTGAACGACGGCAGGCTGAAACCTCGGGCAATCGGCTGCAGCAAATCGGCTTGTTTTTTGTGCAATCTATTCATTCTGAAACAGAAGAAGTTTCGAGTCTCGTGTTCCCATCGACGACTCTTTCCGAAATGGACATTGCCAGATGTCGACTGGATTGACCAGGATTCAGCTACCAAGTTCGGTGCTGTAGTACGAAGCATGATCAGCGCTCTGGCCGAAGAGAAAATCTCTGGAGAAGATCGAACCGCCAAAGCGTTTTCCGGAATGCATACATTGCTCAAAGCAGGACATTCTTGCCTTTGTCTAGCGCCACCACAAGCGCTATCAAGAGCAGACCACCCAGCCTCTCAAGTACATCTAGCTTGGATAGCATAGCAATTTCAACACCACCCAAAGCACAGAGATCTGAGGAATTTCAAGTTCAATTTCAACCAACACAGATTCGACAAAGACCAATAACGCTATTCGATTTACGAGAGCAGGACTTGCCATTCCACTATTGTACGCAGAAAGATTGCCCCACTTTGAGCATCAAACTGGAGCAGATTTATCTCATTTTTGAGTTGCCTAATAGCCCTGTGGGCGACCTCTACATCAGGGTCGTAGCAGATGAGGGGGATGTGAAGACGATCGAGGCTCAAGATATCCCAACAAGCCACGGTACAGTGGTGGGTTCACTCTTGGCGCCGTTACATTCAGCATTCCGTCTGCGGCACAATCTTTTGTCAATAGAAATCATGTTCAGTCACCGGGACGACTTATTGTAGCTGTTGGAGGGCGTCGTTTTTTTTTTTTGTGGTGGTGGTGTGGGGATGGATGTACTTGAGGATGTCAGAAGTTCTCCAGAGACAAAACTTCGACTTCTTGATGTTAGAAGTTGTCGCTGTCGTGCATGTCGGCAGTCGGTGCCACGGTCGTTTTTGCCTCCGGCGGCTAGAACAGTCCCAGTAGCAAACGAGCGTAAAACAAGTTGATATCAAGCAGAAGCGATGCCGGGTCTTCTCGCAAACATTCGTGAATTAATGTTGGTGATGCGCCGACGGGTGATGCTGACTGAGCTTATAAACATTGAAGCTTCGAAGTGTATTGGGACTAGGGACTGGGTCCCGAGTAGTGGTGGTGCAGTAGGGACGTGGGGTGACCTCTCCCAAAGCTTACCTATCTTTCCCCACAGCATTTCCAGCTTCTGCTTGTACAAGGAAGCGCGCGCGTAATGGCGGGCCACCGTGGATTAGTGTAGTGGACTGGGCCTACCGGCTACTAGTAGCTTTCTAACGAGCGGCAGTCATCTAGGTTAAATAAATGTTTTCCACCTTCCCTCACCTACTCATCACCATGGCAGAAACTCGATCTCAACGAGCTGCGAAACCGGCTCCCATTTCGCAGGAACAAGGTATGTCTCACGAAGCTCCTCACGGCATAATTAACAATCATCAGACCAAAAGCGCAAGCGTCAACGACGGGACATACCTCAATCATCGCGAGAACCCGTTATCCAATAAAACCATCGAAAGCGACCTATCGAAGAGAACGACACCACGTCTCAGCCCACTCTCAAGCGAGCGCGCAGACCGAAATCTTCCATCGACAACAGACCCGACGAAGTAGCGAATAGCCCGGTCGACTATTGGATTCAAGAGGGGCACTGGCCGCGTGGATACCTTAAGGCCGATACGGAGCATGCGCTGGCCCGTAAAAGATCGACGTCCTCACTGCGACGCTAACGGTCAGATTCTGCATCGTCTGCGACACCCAGCGACCAAAGACCGAGAGAGGAGAAGAGTGCGCCGCATCGAGACTCCCGCTACGAGACCTTCCTTGCGACCAAAGGGGTCTTCATGGGCAAATCGAAATCAAATGTTACAACCGAGAGCAAGACACTCTGCAAGAGTCTACTCGAGACACATCAAGCGGTCCCCGAAAATTCACTCTTTCACGATGACCGCTTCGAGTCAACATGTCAGAAGATCCATAACAGAAAGGAAGCCCGAGTGATCCAGGATATCTCTCGGTTGATCGTCCCTTCAGCCGAGAGCCTCGCTACGATGGGTGCTACGCATCTCGAAGACCTCGTGGAAAGTGTTAACGAAGGATGAAACAATTCAATTCCCCTGACTGGGACACGTCCGCAGCCAGACTATTCGGTCGGGTTTCAGCGAGAGGCTTTCACCAACGAACAACACGACAAGCTATCGCCATTTATTGGCGAGTTTCTAGGTAGTGACCTGTCTTTCTTCATGGCTACGTATTACATGTACTTCCCGTTCCTTGCATGCGAGGTGAAGTGCGGCGCTGCGGCGTTGGATATTGCAGACCGCCAGAACACCCATAGTATGACGTTAGCGGCACGGGGCATCGTCGAGCTCTTTCGTGTTGTAAAGCGGGAAGAAAACATATACGACACCTGGGTGCCTGAACATTTCAAAAGAATTTGCTCAGCCATCGATGAATTACCGTCAGAATTGAACTTTGATGTTCCAGCGCTCTCTGAGTCAACCGGCCTCTCCCAACACCTGGAAAGTCTGGGGCGGTCGGAGGTCGACTCAGCGTCGGTATTTGCGGAAGAGGACAACCAGTCGCTAGAAGCCGGCGAGATGGAATCTACAGCTACATCATCTTCGAAACAAGCGCCTCCTTCCAAGAGGCGGCGGAGCCCAGTCAAGAAAGCGTAGGAGTTTTGCAATACTGTCAGTTTTCAGCCGAAGTAAAGAAGAATAATTTCTTATCGTCATGTGTTTGTCTGCAATGTAGATATTCGGATCTTAGAACTTGTTTTAATGTAGTATCATCTATCCGTCACCTCTGTCGATTTGTAGCAATACCATTCGATGTGGTTGCACTTCTTCGATGCTAACCATAGTTGAATCAGCGAAGACGACAGCCATCCACTAAGAACAATGCGACTTCGGACAATCACCGCTGCTTTCTCTTTTTCCTTGACTGCACATGACGTACACGCAACCGACTTTCCTCTTCGTCCTTCTCTTGCCAAGCTTTGACTGCGGCCGAGCTCACGTTCTCTTGAGGCTCTAATGTCGCCTCCCACCTAATAAGATACCAAGTGTTCCCTCTGATCTGTTTCTCTCCAATGATCTTGCATGGATAGTCTCGATTAGATATAACCATTTCATCTTCAAGCACGCTTCGAGATCTGTCTCTCTTTGTAGCAGTGCTGGGTAGACCGAGCAGCTCGTTCTCAGCTTCGGGTTCCACAGGACTGAGAGTTGATTGCGAGGAAGCGTCCACGCCCGAGAGGTCTAGCATAACAGGTCATCAGCATTCATAGTTCGTCAAGATGGCTGACCTTCAATGCCCAACGAACTGGCACCAAATTTTGGACCGTGACCTATAAATATAACCATATTGGTTGCCGGCTTACCAACACCGGGACCTCCCAGGCTTTCGAGGCACTACAGTATTCTTATTTCAGGCTCTAGGTTTTGAGGCTGTGCTCAATACTTTATAGACGCTGGGATACTCTTCTGTGTCTTGGAATACCTTTCTGTACTTCGGACAACGAGGGTGCTCTTTCGGAATCGTATACATGTCGTGAGGCTTTCCTGACTTTCGTGGTTTAGTGTACAAAACTGTCGGGACATGACTACCGCAACAAGAAGGCAACACAAGTGACGATCGTGGACGGATCCCGTCCTTTCATGGCACTTCCACCATTGGCCTAAAAACCTCTACTCGTGGCATATGCTGTCTCGAATGAAGCACAACAAATACATCTACCACATCATATTGACCACACACGCTGCAATCTTCTTGAAAAAGTGTGTTATCGGTCGGAGACCCGCAAGTGTACCGCTGCCACCACGAGAGGATGCACTTTGGAACCTCAACATCGGACCTCGTTGGTAGCTTTCGGATCCTGGTGTCATTGAGGAACCTAACAGATCACCAGCAGGTAATTATGATATTGTTGTTGAAATGCACGAGTCATCAAGGGCGCAGTTGAACGTGTCATTGGCGCTCGCACAAGATACCGATATCGCGATGTTGATGACGAGTCAGCATATCGCGACATGTCTGACGACTACCGCAAAGAGATTCTCAGGAACATGGAGTCTCTTGCTAGCAAGGGACTTCGCGTGCTCGCATTGGCTAGCCGTCAACTTGAATCCGAGATCCAGGTTGGTGCGGACGTTGATCGGGCGCTTGTTGAGAAAGACCTCATCTTCCGTTGCCTCGTAGGGTTGTATGACCCGCCGCGGCCCGAGTCTGCACCTGCAGTTCGGAGTTGCCATGAAGCAGGAATCAGCGTACACATGTTGACAGCTAATCACCATGAGACTGAGAAGGCGATCGCCATCGAAGTTGGCATTCTTTCGTCGCATATGGAGCGAGTAAGTGCTGACATTGCCGCATCAATGGTCATGACGGCAACACAATTTGACACATTATCCAATGATGAGATTGATGCGCTCCCTGTACTCCCCTTGGTCATTGCCCGTTGCGCTCCAAGCACCAAGGTGCGCATGATTGAGGCACTCCAAAGGCGGAAGCGATTTTTCGCCATGATAAGTTATGATCACCATACATCTTCATGTCTTGACAGATGCTGACCGTTACCTAGACTGGTGACGGCGTCAATGATTCTCCGTCTCTTCGCCATGCCGATGTAGGTATTGCAATGGGTGAGTCAGGCTCTGACGTCGCCAAGGGTGCTTCTGATATCGTCCTCATTGACGACAACTTTGCATCGATTGTTGCCGCCATCGAGGAGGGTCGTCGCATCTTTGACAATGTCCAGAAATTTGTGTTGCGCGTTCTGGCAGAGAACATCGCACAGGCTGGTACACTTCTCGTTGGACTTGCCTTCAAGGATGCCCATGGACTATCTGTATTCCCTCTTGCGCCCGTGGTGACATCAGGAATGCCAGACATGGGCCTCGGATTTGAGCGCGCGGTCCCAGGCATCATGCAACGCCCGCCGCAAAGCTTCAAGACTGGCGTCTTCACTGCCGAGTTCCTGGTAAACATCGTTGTCTACGGTCTCTGGATTGCGGCGCTCTGTCTTGCCACGTTCTCCCTTGTCGTCTTTGGCTTTGGCAAGGGCGACCTGGGCGAAGGGTGCAACGAGACTTACTCCGAGATATGTGATACCTTTTATCGCGCTCGTGCGACAACCTTTGCGACACTACGTAGTTTGCGCTGTTCTTGGCCTGGGAAATGATTGATATGCGGCGATCATTCTTCCGTATGCAGCCCGGCAGCAAGAAATACCTTACCCAGTGGATGCATGACGTCTGGCATGATTAATAACCGAATAAATTTGCATTCTGCGTGCGAAAGTTTATATTTTAAGCGAGTATATTAATAGAGGCAATAATTTATAAGTGGTTTGTCATAGCATATACTGTCCTATCCCGTAGGCATATAGGTCCTGGTTCGTGACCGTTTCTCCAACGATTGCGAGCATGCTCTTTGCCATTATCGTGCAGTGGTAGTCCAGGCCGTGACATGGTTACATAAATTAATCGAATATCGAAGTTGCAAACGAAAAAACTAACGGGATATACGAGCATTAAAAACAAAAAGTCGACGAGTAATAAGTAGTCAGGACGATTTCCCAAAGCTTTAAGCACCATATATTAATTGTTCCTTATCGTGTATCAAAGAATTGCAAGGCTGTAGCTATTTCATTAGTCTGGTATTATGCTTTGCTGTTCCCCACATCAAAGTCCCGCACTACTGCCTCCATTGGGAAAGTTGTATTATCCAAATCAAGATTGTCATAAACCTTGGACCATAAAGGACGTAATGGCTCAGGAGTTTCCCAAGCATATTCTGGGTCTCGAAGCCAGAAACGAATCAAGTGGCGCCTTCAATATTCTTAGAAATCTGTACTTATGAAATAGAATGAATAACTCACGTTTTCTCGGGGGTGTCTATGAAAGCACCACGAGCATGAAAGAGACTCAAATTGTTGGCAAATTGAATATCGCCTTTGTGAAAATCTAGCTTGATCGAGTGTTCTTCGGAAAGAAAGTGTAACGCATCGAGGGCTTCAGCTTGGTGTTCTGTAATTGGCCCAATATCCCTCGATCGTGGAAGGGTTCCGTGACCTGTGAAATAGCGACGGGCATACTGGATTAAAATTCGATCCGACCGTGTCTCATTGGCAGCTTGATGGTAGAGAAGTGGGCGAAAAAATGACTTGTTCTCGCCGCGTCCGAAGCTGGTGAAATTAGCAATGTAGCGAATTCGACCAGTCATCGGATCATTGAATCAGACATACTTATCAACTTCCCAGGGCTCCGACAGGACACGGATCAGATCTGGACGCGACCTAGCCAGCTCGTTGTATACAAACCAGCTACTAGCTATGTAGCTTTCGCCTCCTTCAGCGCTCTCTCCGAGGGCGAAAAGAGTGATCACATCGCCAGTGTCGGTGTGAAAAACTTGCTTTTCTGTCGTGTATGCTGGGGAACCGACCTCCTCCTTGTTGGAAAGATTGACAATGTGGGCCAATGCAACGTCTGTCTTCTTCCCTTGCCAGGTGTTATCTTGCCGTCCGCGGACAGGTGCGACGTGTGACGACAATCCCGCGTAAATGATGATGTTGTCCTCCCTGCTATAATCATCCACAGGGACGCCCTGTACAACCTTGAAGCCACGGCCGGTGTGGAGCTCACGGGAGACGTTTCTCAACGTAGCATGAAGTGTTGGTAGGGGAAATGTGTCGGGATTGATGTGGCCTAGTGGACGACCGGTAGCTTCGAATTGTCAGCCATTTGAGTTGAGCAAGACTAGCCATATCTGCATTCTTACCCTTGAAGTGCTTTACAGCCTGATCAATCTCGATCAGATCCAGACTGGTTAATCGGTAGTTCCAGTCAAACTTGCCCGCTAAGTCCTTGCCATCCCATACCAAGTCTGACTCCAACTTCTGGGGAAAGTTGGGTGGGACAGTCTTCTCAAGATTACCTGTCTCCATATGGCGCTTGGCTCTAGCAGCGTATTTCTCCAGATCTGGAGTGTACACTATGTCAGGCTGAGACTGTGGTTTGAAGGCTTCAACGACCATTTTTGCGAACTTGATACCGAATCAGTAATGGTTGCTAATCAACGTTGACAGCAAGGAAAATTGCAAGAAAGGCCAAGCAGCGAGAGGACGTGACACGTTATACCATGTTGGCCGTTCTTAGCGGGGCTCCGCGAACGGCCGGTCATTGCGACCGCAATACGTAACCAGAACTGTGATGCCTTACCAATTTGGTAAGTTACCGCGAGGTGCAAGCTCTAGCGCGGTACTACCGCCCTTCTATATATGATATCCGATCGCGTGCTTTTGCGTGCCCTCCCACTTGATGTGTATTTTTTACATAGAGTCCGATCCGCCAATCATTGTCCTGATATCAGGCCTAAATGAGAAGAGTTGTTCTGGCAGATTACGATATATGATCGTCTCGCGACAAGTAGTGTACAGGTCCTCTATGCGTGTTCTGTTTATGTATTCAAATATATATTCTATGGCATGCGTTGCGTAGAACCATTTCAATGCTCGCCGTTCAAGTCATCCATCTTCTTCATACAATTGCGAGGACAGGCTTGTAGCACAGTTGTGACAGTGTGACATCCTGTTGTTTTTCTTGCTTATCCAGTTATCACGGACTCGTCAAAAACCTTTGCTTGGAAGTAGTCACGATGAACGTCGCACAACCAGGAGAGAAGAAACGTAAGGTTCAGCAAAATTGATCACACAGTCGCAAGTAACAGTTTAATAACCAGCCGTAATTTAGCTTCTCTCAGTGCACAGCAAGATGGAACCCCTGTCAGATCCACAAAGTCTTTGCCCTTTGAGGAAAGCAATATCTTGCAAAGTCGTACAATCGGAACATTTGGGGCAATCTCACTGATCGTCAATAAGGTTGTCGGCGCAGGGTAGGCATGACGAAATGAAGAATGTTCACGGCTAATCTTTTGTTCCAGCATTTTCTCAACCCCCAGCACGATTTTCAAGACTACTGGAAGCGTTGGCATGTCCTTGGTGACCTGGGTGGTCGGGGCCATAATTGCAACATGTGGCACTTTCGTTATGCTCGAATTTGGCCTGGCAATCCCAAGATCTGGTGGGCTTAAGAATTATCTTGAGCGTTCCTGGTCCCCACGGCTGCTAATGACCTGCATCTACGCGTTCTACTGTGTTTTTCTCCGTAAGTTGATCCTTGGTACAACTGTCCATGTTCAGACCTGTAGCTAACGGCGGATATTGACAGAGGTTTCGGGAGGAAATGCAATCACTTTCTCCTCTTATCTTCTGGTTACTGCCGGCGTTTCATCAACGACTTGGAGGTTGCGAGGTGTTGCTATCGCCGCCACTGGTTTTGCTATAAGCGTACACATCGTAGCCCCTCGCATTGGGCGTGTATTACAGGACGCCCTCTCTGTGATAAAGCTTTTCACGCTTGTGATCATCGTATGCTGCGGGTTTGCGGCGCTCGCTGGTCATCTAAATATTGATCCTCCTGATAACTTCTCCAATGCCTTCGAAGGCACTAATACGGGCGGCTACTCCATTGGAACCGCACTCTTGAGTGTTACCTACGCTTATCAAGGATACGACAATGTCAATGCTGTGAGTCTAACAAATTACACACGTGTCCGGATACTCATGCGTCGCTGAAGGTCCTTTCCGAGGTTCGCGACCCCGCCAGGGTCCTACGTAAAGCTCTACCGATTGCCATGGGAACCGTCACGGTTTTGTACGTATTGGCCAACGTTGCCTATGTGAGTGTCTCTTCAACGAAACTTGAAAATTCGGTAACTCACCTGTTTGTCCTGTCTAGTTCGCGGCCGTACCCAAAGAAGCTTTCATACAATCCGATGTCACTGTCGCCGCAACTTTGTTCAACAATGTTTTTGGAAAGTCAGCCGGTACTAGAGCTCTTCCCGCTCTTGTAGCCCTGTCTGCGCTGGGGCATCTGCTCGGCATTGCATATACAGTTCGTCAGTTGAATGATAATGCATCCTTTCTATTTCTGATATTGACTCCAAAGCAGCACGTGTTATTCAAGAACTGGCAAAAGAGGATATACTGCCATTTCCTACGCTTTTTATGGAGAATCGTCCTTTCAAGACGCCGATATGTGCGCTAGTACTGCATTTTTTGGTAACGGTGCTGTTCGTTTGCGCACCGCCGGCCGGTGATGCATTCACTTTTGTCGTCGGTCTGGCTAGCTACCCAACGGCAGCTCTATTCGTAGCTATCAGTATCGGCTTGATCAGATTAAGGTTGAGCAAAGATGAGAACTGGCAATCACGTTTCATGACACCATGGATTATCATTGCCACATACCTGGCTGCAAATATCGTAAGTAGTAATTATGCTGGTACAGGATAAGTAATTGGCTTACATTTTGTGATAGTTTCTGCTGATTATGCCACTTGTACCGCCTGTAGGCGGCAAAAGTACTACATCACTTCCGTATTGGCTCTCCTCGGTCGTTCCCATGGCTATACTTGGATTGGGTGCTATCTGTTACACAGTTCGATTTGTCTTACTGCCTTTATTGTTCAATTATGAGCTCAAGTCTGTCGAGCAAGAACTAAGTGACGGATCCAAAGTCACACGTTTCGAATTCGAAAGTAAACAGTAAGTAGAGTAATTAGTTGCTGAGTTCCATTCAACAATTGATGTTTGTTCAGAAAGAATTAATAATTGGTGCCGATCAATCTAGCAGGCTGCAGATTATGGGGCTGACCGAGAAGAAAACAAGAATGGAAAATGTTCAAGAGAACGCACAAGAAAGCAAAAAGTGACCGACTGTCAATTTTTAACATTCTCCATTCTTGTTTTCTTGGGGAAATTATTGATATATGATACGATAATTTTATTACTAGCAAATCTGTTCTTTGGCAATCTTGGATAGTGGAATGCTCCTGGTGCAGCTTTGCCAAATGATGCGCACTGGATTATATGCTAGTGGGCATGGTTCAAGTTCCGATTCCTCGAGACTGGCGATCTCATGCGATTCGAACAGGAATCCGATCCCTTTTCCCCTACTCTCATCCATATTTGCAATAGGTCCTTCAGTATCTCCATGCATGAAGAAGAATAAGAAGGAAACATAAATGAATTGACGAGCTGAAACTGTCCATTTGACTCGGCTCCAAAGGCATATACACAGTACCGTATACCTGCTAAGGATATAAGGCAGCCTACTTCTCGCGTATAAGGCATCTACATCCCATCGTGCCGAGTCAGCCTTTTCGACTAATTGAAAGCAAGGTTTAATCGGTGGAACTACCGCATCATCTTGCTACGGATGATGAGGAAATATTGTGACTGCGTCAAGGACAAGCTAGAGGAATTTGCTTTGATCACCTTTTCGCAGACGGGCTTACTTCAAGCACGCTGTTTAATCTTGTATCAAGGGTCAGGAAGGCAATAGATCATTTCGGAGAATTTCTAGGTTGGAATCTCGATTCTTCCGTGCCCGGTAGTTTGGACCATCAAAGACTGGGTAGTCTGACAAGCGCGAAAGGCACGGGAGCATGAGGGCGTAATAGAGGACTTCACGAAGCCCTTCTTGGTGGTGATTACGTCAGCCATGTTATATTGCCTTGAGTTAAAACCTCTAGCTCTCAATGACTATCATAGTGCGAAATTAGATCATATACTGGCAGCAAAATCATAATTTTTCACAAAAATGGTAGCAACAACTCACTACACATAATTAGCAGCAGTTAAAAATGTCTCGCAATAACGTCCGTCACCTACTTCTTGGCACCCCCCACATTTCGGCACCCCCATTGTCGATGCGCTTAGACTTCAACCATGAACTTCAATTATTTTTTATCTTAGCTATGATGCCACAACAATGCAGTCTTCACTATCACTAGGGTTTTCAAGGTCCCCGGATTCATCTGAATCATCGTCAACTTCGCCAACCTTGATTTGAGTCCTCCGGATAGCTTCAATATCGGCAAACTTCGAATTTGGGCTCATTTCAACCTTCTTACGCTTCCTGGCCCTACGGGCATCAACCTCTGCCTGTAATGCTTTAATTCTTCGCTGTGCAACTGCTAGTTCGTAGTCCCTCTCATCGAAGCCTTTTTGGACCTTCCGAAATAGTAGACGTTGCGTAGGCATATCGATATCGAGCTTGCTGAATAAGCTGAGTTGATCACGAAGCTCATCCCTCTTTCGAGGAGTTAACCACGCCACTACTAATGAATCTGCCACCCATTTCCCGCTTCCCCTATTATCAAGAAACCCTTTGTAAACCTCTCCAGCTTGTTTAGCTGGAGTTTTCGCATTCTTAAGCAACAAGGGGCTCATCAGGGGCTTAGCCATGCTTACAGGCCATAGCCCAGTCCATTTCCAGCCACTAATGATATTCTTTTTTGTAAGGGCTGCTCTCCGAGCTTTCTCATAACATATCAGGAAGTTCCTTTTGCCCACAACAGTGCTAGCATCCCAGTGATCAAGGTTCCCAAGCTCCTTCTTATATGCTGCCTTAAGAGGACCGAAGACTGACTGATCAAGAGGTTGAAGAACATGGGACGCATGAGGCGGCAAGAAGATCAAGTGTATCTTGTTCTCAAAGCACGTATACATAAATTCCGTGGTTTCGTGACTTCCATGGCCATCTAGGACGAGTAATCTGGCCTCTTGAGGGTCGTTTGGCTGGGTAAAAGGGATAAAGACCTTTTGCAACCATTCGAGAGCTGTAGGGTCTGAAGTCCACCCATTATCTGTTGCCGTGAACCTCCAAGAACCGAATGGAGTGAGATCTAAAGGGAACCATTGCTGTTGAACACCTTTCCCCTTATATATCACGAGTGGAGGAAGCACTTTGCCACTGGCGGAGATGCATTCGATAAGGGTAGTCTAAGCACGGGACCCAGGCTGTTTCTTTCGAATAAAACGAGATTCTGATAATCCAAGAACAAGCCCGTTTGATCCCCTGCCTTCAAGGATACCAGTCTCGTCCATATTATATCGATTCGTGGCTTTAATAGCCATAATTTCAGGTATAGCGAGGTGCTTAAACCATGGCCTGATAATATTAGTTGAGGCTCCATTTACACGCTGTGAATCGATAGCTCTGCTTCTATAGACCCTTACTGATGGGTTCCTTTTAATAAAAAACTGCGCCCAGTTCTGTCCAAAAGGTTGTAAGTCTCCATAGATTTTTAAAATGCGCTCAGCAAAATCCTTTAGTTATTGATGGGTTGGCGGCAGCCCTAAATCAGCCTAAATTCGAACCCATTCAGCCAAATGGTTTTCATCAGTCGGTGAAAGCCTCTGCTGATCAGAAAAGGCAATATCTCTTGACTGGGTGCCTCGCATCCGACTTTGAAGTGTTGATCGTGGAATACCCCATTTCGATGCAGCCTTTTTTATAGATTGACCTTGTGCAACCTCTTCAACAGCTTGAGTAATATGATCTTCCGTATATGAGGGCATTATTATCTAATTAAGCGTTCTGCAAAGTTTGGTGGTAATTGAACATAAATTGATAAAAAGATAAAAGTTTGAAGATAGAGGGTATTCATGGCGGTGAGGGATTTTAAGGGTGCCGAAATGTGGGGGGTGCCGAAGAAGTAGGTGACGGACGTTATTAACGAAAGATTGACCAAGAGAAACCATTACATTGCGCATATGTCACCAGGTCAATTTCGTCATATTATCTTCATGTCTCCTCGTTATTCAAAAGGGCAATGATCTCATAACCGGAGGCACTGGTGAGGTTATGCTCTCGAAACACCATTATAGTGTTTTGTTGCTTGAACATGGAAGTATTGAAAAAAGACATGTACAGCATTGTAGCAGTTAACAACGCTGTAGCGGATTCTACTGCCCTAGTCAAGTTGATGCGGGGCAACCCAGGGCTGCCCCACTGGTAGGTAGATAGCCCAGCAGGCAGGTGGTGGCTGACCAGGTTCCCACCTTCACGATCTCACCACTCTTTCAGGTAGCTATCAACAGAGTTGATTCACGCCACCCATCACAAGTCTTCATAGTTTTGTAGACAAGAAAAGAGTCGCAACGTTTTGAGGTTCTTGATGTATTTCAATACGCACTACATATTTGTTAAAACTTGGTAAAAAATATTCTTCTGAACGTAAAATTAATTCTCCGACGAACCCTGACCTTAGTTATGAGACGCGCAGCTTCTGCATTAGCTCCTATGGACGACAACGCTGGTCGAAGAAAACCACAGTTGACTCACATCGAACACGAACTTGCTGCACATGCCTGATCAATGACCAGGCTCAGAGAGCGACGGATTTCCTCGACTAAGTTATGCTAAGGTTGGCAGGACACACACTCGACGGAGTTGGCGGGTTGTCCGTAACAGTTTTCAACCTCACACTCTTTAACTTTCCCACCTTCTCTTCACATTTTGCAGCTTCAAGACTGCTCTTAAAAAGTTTCGGCGGGTGAGGATCCGTTCCAGCATTTGGCCAAGGGGCACCAGTTTGATTTGAATTCCATGCCCCGACAAACTGATAAGAGCATTTACAAAAGATGGCTTCCATCCCTGCTCACCTTCCTAGAGCATCGGAGTCCTTTTTCTCTTCAACAAGTTCAGTGCTCAGCGATGATGATAAATGTTACAACTTGAACGACGTTGGGATGTGCTTCGACGCGAGGATAGGTACAAAGTACCGATATCAAACCAACGAGCGTATGATTTTTCCATTTCGTCGTACTGTAATCTTTGTTGGGATCAAAGGATATGCAGGACTTTACCGGCGGACCCTAGACCAGTCGACTGGCACCTGTTTTGCTCCCAATCAGCTCGACGCTCTCAGGGAAGACTTATACCCCTGTGTGCCAACGTGCCGCTGGGCCGAACATGCAATACCACTCACGCCACGATATCAACATCTATGGACTGACGATTTGCAGCAAAATGTGCAATTGATCTAGCCTGCTCCTCGGCACTTTACATTGCATTTGATTTAATTAGAAGCTGGAGTGAGGATGACTGGACGCTCGTACCACGATGCTGGATGGGAGTAACTTAGTTTGAGTTGCTGTTATGATTGATAACAAAAATGTAATACATATTCCAAGTTTTGCGAGACGGCTAACAAGCCATAGAATCAGCGCTTCATCTATCAACTTTGATCTTATCCTTGCTTGCCCTGCCTTTGTCACAATTTCAGTTAATTGCGGTTTCAGGGACATAGAGCGTGGTGAAATTCCATGTTCTGCCATTGTCTGACGACGACATCTCTCCACCGGTTGCACCATAACCCCAACTTCCACTGTGGATAAAGCTTGGATCTGCTTGACTGAGCGTGATAGAGACATCTTCCCAGCCTGTAAAATATCAGCCAATGTGTATCTTATTGCTTCAAGCTGTCGGGATGGAACGGCAGAACATACTGTGTGCTGGGGCCGCGGAACATGTGCCCGACGCACATTCAACGGACACGTAAAATAGCCATCCATGTTGGCCTTGGCCTAGGAACTAGTCATTAATCACTTCGTTTGGAAAATCTCCGTTCAATTCTTGTGACTCACTTGTAGAAAGGCTGGATTTCAACGCATCATCCACGTATACGTTTTGGTCCCACAGGTTCGTGGATGAATTGAGCTTGTCTGAGGTCACGTTAACTTGCGCCCATTGGAGATTCAATGGTTTATATCCTACAATGGGTTTTCACCCGAGAGCCTGGGGCGGCAATGACCGGAACACCATTTTGCGCAGTGGAGCCTTCTCACGCAATGATCAGTCACAACTCCGAGTACAAGTACAGCATGACATACCATACCTACGAGGGTGTATGCGAAGTTACACCAGTTGCTTCCCAAGTTGTCACACCAATAACTATGGAGAAATGGTAAGTGTACATCCTCGGACTGTTGCAAGGAAGACCAAGTGTTCCTAACTTACCTTTCTAAAGCATTCTCGGTAACTCCTTGGAGGAAAGATGCTTCGTTCTCCATCATGATAGCACTCCATAAGGCGACGTCTCCAGCGATAGGGTTAGGGACATTCCCGAGGACAAGTGTGGCGACAGCTTCTTGGATCCATGCATCACTGGAGGCTTCGAGTGAAATGACGTCCTTGTTGGCATAGCTTCCCTGGATAAGGGTAGAGGTGATGGCAACAATAGTGTGAAGACCTTTCATTGTGATGTGATAGGTTAGACGTTGTCCGGTGACTTACGGTAGTGTGTGGGGGTACGAATGTGAACTACAACTCGTGTTGAAGAATTGTAAGAATCTATAAGCTGAGTTAGGACTCTTTTATATAAGACAGTCTTCATGGTTCAGACTCAACTCGCAGTCTGAGCTTCTCGAAGGCTCAAGAGACTAGCTGAAGTCGTGTAGCCACTCGTCTCGGCCTATTGGCGGACCTCGACGGATCTCAAATCAACCAGGCCCCGCTGCTTCACGATTGGAGGTTGCAGATATAGCTGTCGACCAGGATACTCATACGATTCAAATGAGAAGGCGAACTTGAATTGCTACTCTAGGCGTTTCTCGTAAATTCCAGTGAATCTAAGCTGTTGGAGCACCATTGGCGTAGAATTAGCCAAAGCTCTAACGCGTATGCAACTGTTCTTGAGAATTTCGCACAAATAAAATTCGTTGTATTGGTCATGTCATTACAACATTGTGCTGCGTTGTGTCAATCGGTTCGTTATGTAATGGCGGCGTGGCCAAGAAAGAAAAGAAGGAGGGAAAAAGGGCAGTTAAACAACGGATTCAGCCCTTCAACTGTCTCCCGTTGGTGGAATTATGAACACGAAAGCCGCCTGTCTTCGGACGGGTAATGAAGTGCAATGGAGTAGAGCCAGATCCGCATTTCCACAACACGATCACTCCGCATTACCACCCGCTCGTGGGCTAGTTCCGACGTGGAGTCTCATGTAAGGCACCGTAATGGGTATGGTCGGTTTTTGAAACAGATCACTCAGGCTAGTGACTACAGCCTACTACGTTCAAATGGGTAAGTTTACGCGGCCACGACGTGAGTTCCCTGGCTACTTCTGCTGGCTGCAAAGGCAAGTTCGATTATGAATTAGCCGATAAAGGGGCGGTCTTGAGGAATCCTCCTTTGCGCAAAGTCGCTTGTGCCCCAGTGTGTTGAATCTGCCTGCAAACGCAAGGCGCGTATCACGACCAGACACATCCTTGATGTCCATGTCAAGTGACACATCGGTTGGAAGGTGAATAGCCTGCTAGAGGAGGTTGTTTATCACTTTTGGCAGTCAACCACAACGGACAACAAATGCCGATACTCTAAAACTTGAGTTTATGAGTATAAACTATGGCTTAACGGAGGCATGTCCAGAGCGCTGCGACAGTAGCGCCGGCAAGCTCTGGGCTGTTGCTTAGGCACTGTTCTCAAGGACCTCTGGATTGTTTCGCTCGTCCTATGGGATGATCATAAAGGAAAGTCACATTCGGCCGACATCAGCAAAGGAACATGTGGGCACGACATAGAATAGTGTTTGATAAATTTAGCAATTCAGCTTCGATTAGAACAATGAAGGATTTTCATCAAGTTACCGTTTCTATGTGATGCACGTCTTCTGGTTCTGATGACGTGTTGGCCTGTTTTAGTAGCTCCGGTCAATCTTTGGAAACCGCGGTACATATATATCGCAATCTCCGATGAAGGAGGTCATAATTCGATTCATGCGCACAAATTTTGCTGTGCTCACGCAAATACAAACTCCGGTCTTCTCAATTAAAATTTCTGAATGGTATACATATGCTGTCTTGGACCAGCAAAATACATTGCAGCAAGGGGTCAATGATTTGAGCTTCACTACATAAGCTTTAAGTGTTACGAACATGCACCCATGCGGGACCAGGGATCTAGAAGGGATAAGTACGGCCAGGAATGCGGCCCAGGGATCGTGACCCAGGACAAACGCGCAAAACCCAAGAACGGACCAACAAGGGTCACGTGACAGAGCGTCACGTGAATCAGGAATGCCTGCTAAGTGTTGCTAAGTGATGATTGCTTTAGCACCCTTTGTCAAGACATAGCAATCATGATCACCACCAACCAATATGACGGCAGAACACAAAGGTCAGTGAGGGAATGAATGGGTATATTAGGTACGGATTTCCTACGGTTACGTAGACAGTCATTACCTCAGTGATCAATCTAAGCATCTATCTTACCCATAGGTGAAGCATTCAATACGCTTTGACGACTACACTTGTGATTCAGTTCAAGACTACTTCAGTTACCTCTTTGCTCAGTACAGTTATCTTCCTGGCTAGCGCATCCTGTTAGCATAAACCACCCCAGATCTATATTCCAGGTTTATCTAAGAAACCCGACCGTATAGTTCATCAAGTCAAGAGTTCATCATAACATCAGAAACTTTCCTCGGCTCAGTCAAATGTGGTCCTTGATGACTGCAGCACCTACCCGGTGAAAACCGATCGCATTTCAAACTGACTACTCGAATCTCAGATTTCGCCCGCCAACTGTAGCGGAAGAACGAAATATGACACGAGGAAACGAAAGTCAGCCCAACGCAAACTACATTCAATCTCCATACTATCTTGGTGGTACAACTGAGACGGGCGAACCAATACTCAATAGGTATTCGATGCATATCACCAGCGGTAATGACTATCTATCAGCTAGGGTGCGTCGTGCTACTATGGTAGCAGTGTAGTAGTGTCTCTCTCGGGGCCACAGGCTGCGATTAGCAAGTCGTTCTAGGCCATGCTGTATGCTGCTGGTGTTCCAGACGATCACGCCACGTGAACTCGGCCATACGTGGGCGTAGCTACTGTTTGGTGGGAAGGAAACCCTTGCAAGTATGTCAGGTTCCTTTGGTGGTCCCTCGCAGTCTGGTAGCTGATACCTATTAGCATGCATCGTGAGTCAGAAGAAGCAACCAGAGAGAGTAGTCGCATTTGAAGGCCCGGGGCTAAAACGTATGTTTGTGATGAATGTCTGGCAATAATATACTGAAGTTTAGTGTTGGAGGCTGGTCGAGTTGTAAAGAAGTCTATAGAGAATGAAAATTCCTAGCTTGGCAACACACTACCATCGGTATCTTCGATGGAATCACAATGGGCAATGAACGTTGGATCTACTCATTAGGGCCTGGGTTTGTCGTCTGACAAGAACTTTTATCAGGACTATATTTCTATCTTCAATCGCGAGAGATTATTGCGAACAGTATCGAGACTGTGATTTGTTCGCAAGCCCATGATGCATCTGTCGCCATCCCCGGTTGTGATAAGAATATGCCAGGCTGCATTATGGGCTTCGCCAGGCATAACCGTCCATCAGTTGTTGTTTACGGTAGCACCCGGAGAGGCGGATATAGCAAGATGTTTTCGAGGCCAATTGATATCAACACGCCTTCAGAGGCTAGGGGAGCGTATTTTCGTGGGACAATTGAGAAGCTGGACTGACAACAAGGATTACACCGCAGAGGACATAACGAATGACATTGAGAAGAATGCCGTCCGAGGTCCTCGAGCATGCGGCGGAATGAATACTGCCAACAGTTTCGCCGTTGTCATCGAAACGCTGGGGTTTAGTAACTATGCCGGGGTTTCCAAACACGCCTGCATCATCCCCGAGTAAGATGCGTGAGTGCAATCATCTATGACAGGTTGTACGCACATGCTTCGAGAAGAACATACGGCCTCGGAACCTGCTGACCAAGGCTACGTTCGAGAACGCATTGACCACGATGATGGCGCTGGATGGCTAAACGAACACTGTCCTACACATACTCGAAAAGGCAAAAACTGGAGGAGATGCATCGAGAAACACTGTAGCTGAGGAAGTCGGCGCTGGGTGCAGAGCATCCGTCGACACTCGCCAGCATGAACAACCTGGCTCTTGTGCTTGATGACCAGGGGAAGTACGAAGAGGCAGATCCGGACACACTCACCAGCATGAACAACCTCGCTGGAGTCCTCAACAGACAGGGGAAGTACACGGAGGCGGAGGAGATTCATCGAGATGCTCTCGAGCTTCAAACAAGAGTGATAGGACCGTCCCACCCGTTAACGTTACAGACTAGCAGTAATCTTCAGCAACTTCTAGCAGCCAAAGCTCGAAACTTGATCTAAGAAATTCGCTCTTGATGTGGCCCTTGCTCGGGTACATCAGTATGAACCACCATTTCCAAGACTAGAGAAGAAAAAGAAAANAAAAGAAAAGCCCTTTCCATCCAAGAGGTGTCTTCCGGCATAGAAACCAGCCGAGGTCATCAAAGTTCTGCTATTGTCTGACCATATGACCAGGCTGAACAGCAGGCGTAGGAAATACCTCTAAGAACCTAAACAGTATCGCACCCCTGTTTCGCTCTATGACGACACTGTGCTCCACTGTTGCTGCCATCCCTCAGGTACAAACACAGAATTGGATCGTAACCTATGCTGACAAAAGGGTACATAGATATGCTTTTGTCATCCCTGTCAGCGTCCGTGCGCGAAAGACGAAGAATGTCTAAAAAGAGGACAGACCTTAATCACACGACTGTACCGTACAGAGAGCGAGATACTGATGGATCCGATCTTTGGCTTTGTTTAGTTCTATAAAGACAATTATTGAGGAAGTGGTTGATCCGAGATGCGTGGTTGGAAGACTAGCCGACGCGAGGTGCGGGAGCTAAAAATGGCAGCCCACGTGGATGCGGAGATCAGGGTGGGGGCGTCAGATTTGACCGCGACGACGGCCAGAAGGGTGACGCGAATGACGACGGCCACTGCGGCGGCCACGAGAACCCTGAGACGAAGTATTATCGGCGTTACGACGAACGAAAAACAGAACAGTAGCCGTGGAGATGTCAGTCAAGGCAGGATGGGAGATATCTCCCAGGAAGTGCTGGACATGCTGGCACTGTCTGCGCGACAAGTGAAAGAAACGAATGAGGTGGTTCTTGCCCTGCAGAGTCAGGTGCAAGAGCTAACAACTGAACTCAAAAGCGTGCGAGAAGAATTGAACGAGATCAAGGCCGGCCAGGCACTTATATTTAGTGCACAAACAAGCCCGCAAGCATCATGTGCCGATGTTGCACGTACTCCTCCGACAAGTCGGCCCACGAATGTACAGTCCCTGAGCACTGGAAACACAATTCGTTCCAGTCTCACGGACACGCTGTACTGCACGATCGATGCCACGAGAGTAAGCGAGAATGAGGCGAACGTGTGGAGTGCTGGAACGACGCGAGCGGCAGTGGAGAAAGAGATACGATCGATGGAAGGGCAGCTTTTTGTAGCCAAATCGTGGAAGGCAGCCGGCGAAGACGGTCTCCCGGCATTCGTTTGGCAGCAAACATGGCCTGCCGTCAATGGCAGGGTTCTATCGCTTTTCAGACAATCGCTCGCCGAAGGGGTTCTGCCTCAACAGTGGCGGCATGCTAAGATAGTACCACTCAAGAAGCCGGGCAAGGCAGATTACACTGCTGCCAAAGCATGGCGTCCAATCTCGTTGTTGTTAACCCTAGGCAAAGTACTCGAATCAGTGGTGGCTGAGAGGATCTCGTATGTGGTAGAGGAATACGGATTGTTGCCTACGAACCACTTCGTTGCGAGGAAACGACAATCAGCAGAACAAGCAGTGCTCCTCTTGCAGGAGCGCATCTACAAGGCATGGCGTCGACGACAAGTAGTAAGCCTCGTCAGTTTCGACGTCAAAGGAGCATATAATGGAGTATGCAAGGAGCGGCTCATCCAAAGGATGGAAGCGCGAGGGATTCCCTCGAGTCTGACAAGATGGATTGACGCATTCTGTTCCAAGCGTACGGCCACAATCGAAATAAATGGTCGCACGTCTGAGAGCCATGAACTACCACAAGCGGGACTGCCGCAGGGCTCTCCGCTGTCGCCAATCCTGTTTCTGTTCTTCAACGCAGACCTCGTTCAGCATCCGATCAACAAGGCAGGTGGATCGGTTGCCTTTGTCAACGACTACACGGCGTGGGTAGCGGGTCCAACAGCTCAAGCGAACGAAGCAAGCAATCCGCGCGATCATCGACAGAGCTCTGGACTGGGAAAGTCGCAGTGGCGCCACATTCGAGGAGAGAAGACGGCCATCATCCATTTCAGTCGGAAAGCATCCCGAGTCAACAAGAACCATTTCCTGATCAAGGGCGAAAGGGTGTATCCACAAGACAGGGTCAAGATCCTGGGGGCCACGATGGACTCGCAGTTACGATACAAGCAACACGTGGCACGAGCCTCGAGCAAGGCGCTAGAGGCAGCCGTCGAATTAAAACGGCTGAAGGGTCTTCCACCAGCAACCGCCCGACAGCTATTTACCGCCATGGTAGCTCCTGTCATGGACTACGCATCGAACGTATGGAGATACGCCTGTGGCGAACGGATGATGCATATTATCAACCGGGTGCAGAGAGTAGGTGCAAAAGCGATAGTGGGCGCTTTCAGCAAAGTAGCCACTGCAGTGAGTGAGGCCGAAGCACATATTCTGTCGGCTCAAAGTCGCTTCACCAAGCGAGCAATCAAGCTCTGGGTCGATGTGCACACGCTGCCGATGAGCAACCCGCTTCGCACGGCAGGGTTTCGTATATTTACACGATTCATCTCGCCGATGCAGCGACTCGCAGAAGATATGAAGAGTGTGCCGAGGAATAGACTTGAGACAAGCAACGCCTATCCAGTCGAGCCGTGGGTTGAGCGGGTCGAGGTCGTTACCGGAAACAGCGATCGAGTAACCGAGCTAGCTGGCGCGCAATGGGCAATTCGCATCGCCACCGCCAGCTCAAGCAGGAACGGTCTAGTGGGATATGGAGTTGCCATGCGACTTCCGGACTCCACCTCGGTAAAGGACAAATCTAGCTACAGTTGGTGACCCTGGGCACAAGGGAAGAGCAGAACCCGTACACAGCGGAACTGGCCGCTATGGCGCAGGGCCTACGAAACGTGTCGCACATCTTCAGGCAGCGAGTCACAGTAGTGTTCACCAGTAACAATGGTGCTGCATTGAGCATGAACGACCGAGGCAGCAGTCGGGCCAGCAAGAGATTGCAGACTTCTATGCGTCTGTGGCTCAGCTCGGAAAGAAGAGAATCAAGATTATCATCGTCCAGAGGGCGCAGGAAGACACAGAAGGCCGAGAAAATAACGAAGACAACGAAGAAACCAACGACAATACTGACCGCAGTGCAGGCTACAGCACCGTAGCTTTACAGCAGTTGGCCAAAGAAGCGGCCCGCAAAGCGACTCTCGCAGGCAGTTCACCTAGCGTGAAGCCATTTCGAGCCAAGTCGACCACGCTGAACAATGCCAGAAAGAGACTCAGTAGAACAGACGCACCGCCTGATACTATTGGCGCATTCTCAAAACGGATTGATACAGCATTGCCGGGATGCCATACCCGACAATTGTATGACGCATTGTCATGGAAGGAGGCTAGCGTTCTGGTCCAGCTACGGACAGGAATGGCGAGACTCAATTACTACCTGGCCCAGATCGGCGCGGTTAGTTCGCCAGAATGCGATTGCGGGCATGCGAAAGAGACGGTAGAGCATTTTGTTCTGCATTGCAGAAACTGGACAAGCTATCGTAAAGACCTGCTTGACTTTGCACGAAACAGGAGAGGAAGCATTTCGTTTCTTCTGGGCGGAAAAACGCACCGTGATGATGAAAATGGAAACCAAACGTGGAGGCAGTTCGAGCTACGATCAAATTTGCTATGGCAACAGGTCGACTGCAGTGGACGGTGAAGGCAACGGACAATTCGGAACAATAAGAACAACAAATGTACAATAGTGGAGATATCTCCAAGGTATACTAACCCACCCAGCAGGTCGCGCTTCAGTCGCCGAGAATAGGACTCTGAACACTTGGAGGAGTTAACTCCAGGCAGGAATGCTGGTCACCCACTACTAACAGTATCGTACAGGGATGTCAGGAAGAGAATTGAAATCGGACAGAAACGGATTGGTCTTCAGTATGGGCTCGAGTCGGCGTCAGGACGGAAACTTGAGAAATAGACATGTAATTACTAAGTGTTAGTTGCCCTCTAGGGGAATAGCCCGGGCGTAATAAATTGTGTGTGTGTGTGTGTGTGTGTGTGTGTACTGTACAGAGCACTTCGACGCTCGTAGTTTCGTACTCGTTGGATTGGCGTGCACTTCACCCAGTTTTTCCTCTGATACGGTATCCGCTTGCGGGGCACTGAAAATAGCGCGTCGGCTTTCGTGCCGTGGCTGTTGGAACCTTCTCCACCAACCTTTAGTTAGGTATGACTACTTCAACTATCTCGCGTTCCGTGCCAGACTTGATTAGTCCAGATTATGGCCCCCATCTATCGCCTCCCGCCTGAGCTGGTCGGAATAGTGATGGGATACTGCGGCGCCGACGACCTATTCCTATTTTCGGCAGACCTGTCGCTGGGCCAAGGACAGTACTCATGCCTTCTTTATCAAAAATTACTTCAAAACCCGGAGAGTTATGCTGCAACGCCAAAGCTTGGAAACACTATTGGCGATCTGCCGGGATCCGGTCTTCGGGCCAGCCGTCCTCCGGCTAGAGGTCACTATGCAGCATTTCCTCAATGACACTGAACTCGACGAGGACCTCTGCCGGGCTGACAGCGTCTTGGGCGGAAACGAGGAGTCGAGTGGGGAGGAGTATGGCGACGGCGCCAGGGGTAGCGACGATGAGCTCTACTACTAAGACAAGGAGGCCTACCGCCGCGGGTACGCAGACCAGACGTATCTGCAGCAAATGGGCCTTGACACCGCTTATCTGGTCTTTATCATGTGGCATCTCCCCGCTTGCATGTCGCTCGAGATCGGAGGCCTCGAGGCAGCTTGGGGCACTCAGCCTATCGAGAGGTCGTGCGGCATCCCGCTAGCTTGGTCTGTGGGGAGTGAGCTATACAATACAAGCAGTAAATTCCGTATGAGAGCATTTCACCTTGTTCTGGAAGCGGTCAATACTAGCCAGTTACGACTCGAACGTCTACACGCTCACATGCTCTTCGCCACCGACGCTGTATTTGCCTTCCCAGGCTTGGACAAAGCCAAGCTTCGGGGGCATCTTGGCAGCATCACACATCTTACACTTGATCTGAGCTTTGAAACCTCGGAAGAGGAGCCATCGCACGTAGTCGAGTTTATCCACATGTTTCCTTCGCTCCAAGAATTCGTACTTGGAACGCCGCATGATGCTGGCGGTGACATATCTCGAAAACTTGGTGAGATGGTCAAAATACCTATGATGGGAAGGCTCAGGCTAGAACGCAGTCATTGGACGGCAACCGCATTGATCCGACTTCTACGCCGTCATCGAGACACTTCAGAGAGAGTACATTTCAGATACATTTTTCTGATCGGACCGGGCAGCACTTGGGCCTCAATCTTTCATACTATAGAAAATTCGGCACGACTAAGTACGTGGCGATGGAAAATTGCAAGTATAATGGGAGAGCTGCCGTAGTAGAAGATCTACCGACGCATACGAAGTTCGAGGTTGCTTTCGTCGAATTTCCTAACCAAGAGTCTGGAGGCAGAGGCTGTCTTCTATATTTTTACGCTTCGATACCGATTTCTTAATGATAAGCCGTGGTTGTAAGCATGCAGGAAATATGAGTCAAAGTGAAATCGAGTGTTACCACCATGTTCAGCATCTGATCATGGATTGGGGTCTTCGGCCATGTTGGGTTCCAACAACGGTTCGAGCAGGGCTTCGCTTCACTAAACGGTTTCAAGGTCTAGTATCAGTTCATCTCTTGGTCTATCTTGACGATGCAGTACAAAAAGGCGATAATATCTATGATACGCTTGGACGGATTTTTGATATCGTGGTCAGGGAAAGAGCATCTGAATCTCTAATTTTTCCGGAGTGGAATCCTCCGTACTTTCACGTCGTCGAAAGTCGCGCATTTCTGTCAAGATTGGGCGTTGATCAAAGACGTGTGTAGGAGAAACCCACCGCGTTCGTTCGAATTTTGGAGAAGTAATCCCCATGGACCCTGTATGCAGTACGAATAACGTCGGCGCCTTTACGTAGCCGCATAGACAAAGGCCATCATTCTTCTATTATAGCAAAAGACATATTCAAAACAACACAACACCGAGATCTCGCTACTCGCAATACTCATTCCGCTTTGCTCAAGACTTATGATTGGTGGCAGGGCACTACAACAAGTGCTCATATACAAGATTGGACTTAGTACTTCGTATCGGACACGAGCGTAATAATTCAGTACAACGAGTAGAGCAAGTGGAGGCTCATCGCCGGGATAAGGAAGGTGGTCTTCGGCCAAGCTATTTGGACCGAATGCGTGTGCTTGGTACCGCCTTGAGCGAGTCAGACGGGTTTCTAGCGTTCTTGAGGCTCCAGAGCATTTCCACCCAGCCTATTCCACACAACGAAACCAGCATCTTCATAGCTAGGCGTCTGAAATGTATGGTACATTGAAAATATCCACAGTCCTTCAGCCACGGAAATCGAGACAGGGTTTTCGGAACACAGAGAAATCACAGGAAAGATGGGTGGCACGTAGCACGTCAAAAGCAGAGAGTCATACCACGGCATGCATGAGCTCATTGCCTCGAACCACAGTATGCCAAAGTGGCCTCTTTCCTGTGTAATGACCCATATTGCAATATTGATTCAGCTTGATCCAGGCCAGGCTGACGCCTACTTGGAAGTAGTCACCATCTAGATGGTATTGACGTAGCTCTGTGCTCTTCCAGCATTCCTCGCAGGAACTCGGAGAACAAAGGCACATCCCATACGTTACCGCAAGATGGAGGGCAGCACATTTTGTGGGCGCGGAACGCCGTCCAGCCGTCAGAGGCGGCACGATCGGCCAGGCCCAGGGACAAGAGACGTGGGAGCATAAGTAGCACCGGCGCCGCGGCGCGTCGGTGACGAAGAGGATCTTCGTGCCGAACTCGCTGCGCCCATGTCCACGCCATAGATGTCGCCACACGTGCGCCGCTGCGATGTACTCGTTCTCGTGCTCGTTGCCGTATTCCGCATGCTTGCTGCCATCCACTTCTTCTTCCTCGCCCTCCTCCACCAACTCTTCGCTCCTGAAAAAGCCCTCCAGATATCGGCGACCGATGGCCACGACTTTACCCCGCTACGAAATAAAATCGACCGCTGTGCCCATGTGCAGCTACGTGTACCGCTTCAACCCTCGCCGCAAACTTTCTGACGTCCAAACGCCGTTCATGCAAGCCACGGCCGCGGTTTGGCAAGAGTTTGTCGTTCATGTTGCCGGCGTATTGCGCGGGGACGGAGGGGTCAATGATCGTGATCGTGCTCATGGTGTCGTTGCAGCAGGATTTGGTACGGCGTTGTGAGGCGAGCAGGATCGAGGTGTGCCATTGGTCATCGAGGTGGACGTGCCAGCGGGCGGCGGCGATCGTGTTGGTCGCCCCGAAGTCGGTCAGCACCAAGACGTTCGGCGGGTTCGTGGGCAGATTGCAGGCGCGGCAGCAGTTAGAATGGGTGGTGATCGACGAGTGTCATATAGCGTTGAGCGCTGGCGACCATTCAGGCCCGAGTTGGGGGCGTTGGGACGGACGGTCGGGCAGCGGAGAGTGCAGACGGTGTTAACGGCGACGATGCAGCCACGCGATGATTCAATACTGTGGTATCTTGTTTAGCTATCGCCTAGCCGAACACCGTCCGTCGAGTAGAAATCAAACGTCTTTATGGCGATGAGCTTCTGCAGTATCCATCCGCGAATAAGCTACTTGCATTTTCGGGAAGTTCTCCCTCATGCCGGAGACTCATAAGGCAACGCAGATGCTCGTTGTTGCAGACATTGGGCACATAGACGTAGTCTCGTTCCCCATCGCGATACCACTGCAGCCCGTTTGGCTTCGCTTGCTCGGCGTGGAATTTGAGCTTATCGATCGTAGTGGCTGTGCCTGTCGAGGTAAAATAGCTGCGTCACCGCATCCTGCCAGTTTGGTCGTTGAGCAGGAAGGAATCAGACATGCGAAGGTGATATCGGGAGGTGATGGTGCAAAGTGTATCTGTTGTTCGTGTCGTCTGCTTGTAAGAAATGGTTGTCGAGTGGTCTGCCCGAGACTAATCGATGCGGGGTAACTAAGCAGTGTTGGCCTCAGCGGCATTTGCGGCTCGAACTGCGCTCCACTTGTTTGATAATCTTGACCTATACGATCACGCAACCGTGCCAAGACAAATCTTGCTTGGGAGAGGGCTCAAGACTCTGAGATTGTCAAGGAGTCAAATTGACACGAATCCGAGCAATCTGAAGCTGTCGTGGCGCAATAAGTGGAGGTTGTACTGACACCAAAGTATCTGCATTTTGGTTCGCCAATATACGCTGAGCTACGAATCTAGTATACCAGAAACAGGTTCCAAAACATCTACAGAAGATGTGTATATGGCATATATCACGATCCAAGCAGACAGTCTCGTCTGTACCATATCATTCCATCGATGGTGACCAGAGTGAATAGCCTTCTTCTCTAAGTCGCTATACCACAGGACCAATCGATTAGATGTGATCTTGCTTTCTGCCAGATTCGTTGCGTCCAGAAGTTGGCTTACAGATCGAGTACGTCGATGGCTGGGTCGAAACAACCCGGGACTCAATCTACCAGTCCTTACCACGGGCAGCAAGGGTCTGGCAACTAGGGGATTTGGTCTGATATACGCGTGGTTTGCTTCAAAAAGGCGAAGGCAGCTCTCTACGCTATTAGCAGTAGGCAAGCCCTTCGCGTCGTTCGCGGCATCAGCTACCAAGAATCCATACAATGCCGAAATGTCTTTGTGTATGGTTTCGATGATATCGATGATTCTGATGCTTCCAAGACCGTAGAGGAAAAAATGTCTCAACTTGTCTCGAAAGTCATGTACACCCTGACGAAGGAATGAAGGAACTTCGGCAAAGGTCGTCCACAGATCTTTTCCAAATAAAATGGTTTCTAGGGTACGGAAGGAAGAATTCCGATGAACTGTTCGGGTCGAAACAGAAAGTCCAAGTAGTCTTGTGCTCTTTGCCGTGATACACTGCGAAGACTCAAGGTTAGAAACAGGAGACGAAACTTGGTGTTCGAGCGCATAGATCTCGCACCTGGAACTCCGCACTCCTTGAAGGGGTCAAGTGCAAGGCCGTACTTAACCGTACACAGCGTAAAAACGCAGCTCGGTACAGGTTTTCTATCTTAAAAGTCTCTGCGAATTGCAACGACGCAATCGCATACGATAGGTTGTTTTCAAAGTCAAGGTATCCGACCTGGTCAAAGTAGAGAAGAACGTCTGCTAAGTTGTTCGCTTCTGGAAATCGTACAGCTGCGACCATGAACACAAGATCGATCATTGATTGGCCAAGAGCATCCTTGAAGCGTATTATCAGGGGTCGGTCCTGCAGCCAAGCGGAAAGATTACCAAGGTTGAAACCACCAAGTCTCCCTTCGTAGTAGGGGATGGGATCTGGGAAACGTATGTCGCGTTTCGTCCCAGTACTCATCTGAGGGGCGATATAGTCAAGCATTCTGAGACATTTCTTTGCCCGGAGAGAGTTCAAGGGCGTGGATGCCATTGGACTTTGAACAGATTGCGCTGAAACTTGGTACACACAGTAGTGTTACTTCAACGAATGACACTTCAATTCCGTCTCTTATAGAGATAGACCAACTGAGTACATACGACGTAGTGGCAGTCAGCACACAAATTCGATGCCATTCTTCCATCGACTCGTATTTCTGTCATCCCTTGCATGTGTTATTTTTGGAAACAACATGCATTCTTTGCAAGCGCCATCTATTTGAGTATACATTATTTCTGAATTTCTATGCAGGATCTGTGCGTTGCATGGAATGTTTGTATAATAGCGTTAAGCCAGATGGAATGATGGCTCGAACCTGTGCAGTCAGGTTGCCCGATCTTGAGTCAATGTTTGCAAGATCAGATCTGTCTTTTGCATTCCTCACAAGCAAGTTCAAGAAGAGAAATCAATTCATAATGTCAAGAAGGGAACACACNATCCACTGAGGGCTACTATCGCACATGAAATAAGCTCCGTTCCTCAGATGGGCACTTTCCACTACTTCAACAAGCTGCCATCGGAGCTGCGACTAAAAGTCTGGGATATGTGGCGAACCGATAGCCAGCCCGTCCTCCGTCACTACCTCTANCTCGAANANCACGGCCGAGTCTATGGCTGTTACGATACCAGGTCAAAAGTCTTCTTGCCTGCCAGTGCGGAAGATCGAAACNATCCACNTGACCCAATGTGCGATAGGATCCGCTTTGTGAATCAGGTACGACGGCTCCGAGGTAATGTTGCTCACAGCGCCGCCCTGATGGGCAGCCTCAAGAGAACGCACAAACCANTGTCTCCCGCTTTCTCGTGGGTGGATTATCGACGAGACATCTTCGTGATCGAAAATATCGATTACTGCTTGCCTGGCAGATTGCGGTTTCTCGTTAAAGGAACTAGATGCATCTCGCCGAAACGCATTGTGCCTTGGGCAAAATGTATCCGGCATGTTGCATTTCACGTCAGGCGCGACGGGACGAGGTTTGACCAGGTGGATAAAGATTTATTACAAGAGATGAATGACCTGAAAACAATAACGTTGATACTTACTGGACACTGCAGCCCCTCTATTCTTCAAAGACCGAAAACCTCTGCGGGGTTCGTGGACATCGACGACTTACCATGCAAAACGATATGTGGCACAATGCGGAGGTACGGGACCCCTTCTTGCCATTTTGCCTGCGGTATGAGTGCAGCACAACAAACCAAAGCAGACATCACGGCAGCATGCACGGGAAGAGAAGTAACAATCAAAATCATGCTTGATAGTTTGCGCAGATAGGCCTTTTGACCATTCAGTCACATCAATAGACTGCTGGACTCCAGAATGAGCCGTGATGCAGCATGCCAAAAAGAGGCAACGTACGGTGTGACATAACCAGTCATCTGTGACCTCGGATATGTTCAATCGCCGCCTTATTCAAATGTCCCTCGACTGAGCCATCATCAATCATAATATCGCCTTCAACGGAGCTAGCGCACGCTGAAAATCAATTTGCATTGAATGACGATCCTCACGAGACAGCGAGGCAAACATTTCTACATACAAATATACTCTGCCTCGCCGCTCATTTCGCTAGTAATCAGCAAAAGGACTGCTGTATAATGTTGTTTGCAACGGTTCATGGTTGGGCTAGCAGTGGAATGTTTGCGACGAGGTCAAAGATTCCACAATGAACAGATTTGTGTACAAGGCCGGCTTTCGATCATAAGAATGTTTATACCATGAATGGCTTGCGCCTGTGTAAGGCATTCCGCAGACAAGAATGTTTGCGTTGTGGTTTCAATAACATTCTCACCCGGTTACTGTATGCTCGTTCCAGTGAAAGTATCGTCAATCACAGCACTGCATACCAAGGTCAATAAATAGGCCGTCTGCGGTAGAGTACGACCACGAACTAATTCTAGTGTCTACCTTGAGTTTGCCAAAATGGACCGAATCGAGCTCAAATGCGCTCATTGTGGACAATGTACGGATTTTACGATATCTAGCGCTGCTCAGAATGTCATCGAAGCTGATGAGGTTCCCGAGGATGGCTAAATCACGGAATCGGACCAAAATGTCGAAGAACATCCAAATGATGGACAATCTCCACATCTAGATTCTCAGGTCCGTGATCGGTACCGTGCTATGATGGTAGCTAACTAACCAATTCACCCATAGAACAACAATTACACGCCGAAAGCTGAGAGTCATACTAGTTCAGCACGAAACCGTGACTACGCATACCAGCCATGCGAGATCTGTTGGAAGCCACACCGAGGCGCTTGTTGGTACAAGTAAGTAGCAGTGCACTTAAGGTTGTCCAAGTATGCTGAGATATACTAGTAGTCGTGGCAGGTCCACCTATTTCGGAACAAGAGGGACCTGCGCACCATATCGCAGATATGAGAACAGAGATTGGCAAAGAAGATTTGCGCCTTATTAAGCCGACATCTTACAAGTATGAAGATCACATTTTTTCTGAGTTTACCAGGGACGTTCTACGTGATTTCAGTTATGATTTGGCTATTGCCAGCAAAGTTGCACTGCTCGAACTATGCGGTATAACTTAAAGATTCGGGATCAATGGAACAAATTACGGAAGCATTAAAAATTCAGAGGCTATCCTAGAAGCAATATTTACGGCCCGTATTAGTTCCGTTGTCTAGGCCTCTCCCTCTCCAGCCTCACCCAATGCCGTAGCTGTCGCAAGGATCTCCAATCTGACGAAAGGCGGTGCCTATAACGAAAGCTGCAAATCAATGCTGTAAGCAGGAGTGCGAGCCTGAGGAAAGTGATGACTGCCTCAAGGAAAGCAATAATGGTATGGCAGAGTATCAAGGATATAATAAAAAGAGCCCAGGGGTTGGTCTTTGTTTTTATGCGGAGCATAAAATTTCCGGATTGAGTAGGTCATGGTTGGTAGGCACAAACTATCCAGACAGGCTGCGTGCTAAGGTCTTATATACCCGATCTGGCCCATCTTAACTAGCTGTTTCATCAGCTCTGAGAATAGGCAGCTTAGTAAGACAACTTGATGCCAAAGGCAGTCCATGATTCGATTAGGAAATCCTTATGGAAGTAAATTATAATTAATGAATCGCTATTTTCGATGAGTTTTGAATCATCGTGGAATATCTTCGTTTTCGTAGCAGTAATGGTATCGCTGTACCTAGATTTATCCAAATGCGCCATCAAAAGTAGAGGAAGTCTAGTAGGAACAATATTTATCTTACTACATAGTTACATCAAAGTCGCCGGTCCTATTCGTGTCAAAACAAGTTGGGAAAGACTCAAGAACGTAAAGAAAAGCCCGCCTTGCTGTAAGATAATTGCAGTGTCCATTTCGGATGAACTGTACGGTCTGACAATTAAATGCAATCATGCGAAAGTCTAGTTCACGTGCGAAATTCGTGATAGCTAAATGTGACTAAATTCCATTCAATTCTACGCAACGGATCTATGTTTGTCTATTACAAGGAATCATGATCAGTAGGAAAGCGCTAGGAGGAAAACACCGAGTTAAGTTAGTGGCAAGCCAGCTTTAGGTTTACCGGTCTTCGCGCAGTTTTGGTATTCATTTAACGAGGAACTCTCCTCACCATGTTTTTTCAAGGCCTAACAGCTCACACGAGTTGCAACAATAGAGGAAGAATATCATGCGTATTGCGCGTCTAAGATTGCAGTAGCGATCTGAAGTATAAAGAAATCCATCCATCTTGTTTCAATACGAGCCGAATCAAATCCGCCATTATCATACATCATGTATGTAGCACATGAGCTCACACTCTACGCCATGAATGAGATGGCTTGGTGCTCCGATCGATAGCTGGCGGGAGTCGTTCGGTTGGAGTGGAGCCGGGTAGATCTCCCAGCAACTCCACTCTGCCAATAGTGGAGCTGTGTCCGGGTAGTTCTGCTACTCGGCCTACATCTCGATATGTCGAGAGATTCTCGGGGCCAGACGTATTATAGTAGTGGTTATGAATGATGACTTGCTTGCTTCGAACCGACGTCAGGAGCTCATCTTTCAACCTCTGACAACCTGTATCTGACCTTGAACAAACGATCCCGTCTATGATATTTTCGGGTCCAGTGTATCGTTTTTGACGAGACCTCCTATGATGACACAAAACGCATCTTTTGCGCATAAAATATTGACTAGCTTCAACAACAATTGGTGCCATTGACCCAAATCTTCTTCATTTTGGACCAGTATACGAGTAGTTAACTTATATAAATACGGAAAGAGAATGTTGTGATAACTACTTAACTATTTGTCAATGCTATCAGACTCAATGACATATTTTAAATTCTAGCTCTGTTAGTCACGCCAGGATCAATCGCAATTACGTACGCCAATAGGTTACATTCCTTACATTCTGCCGTAAGCTGTGCCTCAGAGAGGGATTGAGTCCTGGATTGCGTCAGCAGAGGAAAACGTCTTAGTCCCCTCGATTCCGTAGCACAATAACAAAGTCTCCATTTCCCGCTCATACTGTACAGTTGTGTGATCAAGTTGTGTCCTCTTAATTCACACTCTTCGTCTTTCGCGCACGGAAGCTGACAGGGATGACAAAAGCATATCCTGGTACCGTCTTGGTCAGCAGAGGTTCCGAACCACTTCTGTGTTTGTACCTGAGGGATGTCAGCAACAGTGGAGCACAGTGTCTCCATATAGCGAAACAGGGGGATGATGTTGTCCAGGTTCTTGGCAGGTATTTCATACGTCCTTCTGTAGAGTCTGGTCATAAAATCAGACAGCAGCAGACTTTTGATGACTTCGAATGGTTATACATGACAGCACACAGCTCGAGGATGCAGTTCGATGTTTCTTTTTTCTTTTTTTCCTATTCTGCTATCTTCGACATGGTAGTCCATATCGAAGCACTCGAGCAATGTCTAATCACGTCAAAAGTGAGTTGATGGATCTAGCATTGTGGATTCGAGCATAGCAGTCTTTCCGTGGGCAATTCAAATCATATATACACGAGATTTGGTGATTTGTCTTCCGAGCTAGGAACAATAAATATGAACATGTATGTAGCTGAATATTCCAACTATATGGCAATACCTCCGTCGTCTTCTGAATCATCAGAATCTTGTACTAACGCATCCTCAGCTTTGGCTGCTAGAAGTTCTTCGAGATTTCTGGAAGTCATTAACGTTGACGGATGGGACGGTCCTAGCACTTCTATTTGAAGCTTAACCGTAGCTTGATAAATCTCCTCCGCCTCCCCGCACTTCCCCTGATTCTTGAGCACAACACCCAGGTTGTTCATGCTGCCGAGTGCGTCCGGATGGTCTGCACCCAGCACCAACTTCCTCAGCTCCAGTGTCTCTCGATGCATCCCCTCCGCCTCTTTATATTTTCCCTGACCATCGAGCACGTTGGCTAGGTTGTTCATGCTGGTGAGTGTCGACGGATGCTTTGCACCCAGCACCAACTTCTTCAGCTCCAGTGTCTCTCGATGCATCTCCTCCGCTTCTCCATACTTCCCCTGACTGTTGAGCACAACACCCAGGTTGTTCATGCTGCCGAGTGTGTCTGGATGTTCTGGACCCAGCACCGACTTACTCAGCTCCAGTGTCTGTCGATGGATCTCCTCCGCCTCTTCGTACTTCCCCTGATTCTTGAGCACAAGAGCCAGGCTGTTCATGGTGGTGAGTGTGTCCGGATGCTCCGCACCCAGCACCAACTTCTTCAGCTCCAGTGTCTCTCGATGCATCTCCTCCGCTTCTCCATACTTCCCCTGACTGTTGAGCACAACACCCAGGTTGTTCATGCTGCCGAGTGTGTCCGGATGCTCTGGACCCAGCACCGACTTCCTCAGCTCCAGTGTCTGTCGATGCAACTCCTCCGCTTCAGCATATTTTCCCAGCTCATCATGACTATCTGCAACAATATATAGCAGATCAGCCTCAGCCTGCTTATCCTCACACTGCTGATGGTCAACTAAAGCTACCTGAGCATGGGGCATATATCCCATCCAAGTCTGTCGGTTCTCATGCTCCGGAAATGGGTATACTTTAGCCAGTCGCTGTATCGCTTTCGTATAACGGACATCCCATTCCGGCTTGACCCAATGTCGTGCCGCCAGCCGCACCAAGCGATGAATATCGAAAACATCTCCCTCGTCTTGGATCGAAATGAACGCATATCCTTCTAGCATGCTGATCGCTTCGTCCCTCGCTCCTTCGTCTTCTTCGTATGGCAGTAGCGTAGTTGGAATATCCTTTTCCGCCAGAAAGCAGATGAACTTGAGATACTCTACGGCCAAAGGGTACGTTTGTTCAAGATGCTGGAACGAGATGAGCCATGTTGTGGCAATCGGGTTTGTCTCTCGAGAGTACCGCCCTCGGTCTTCGAATCCGGTATTCAGAAGCTTCATTTGCTTTTCATCCGACTCGAGACAATATTTCAAGTAGGTCGCCGTTGTTGCTTTTGTTTTTGCCATATACGCGGACGCCTGCTTGATCGCGAGAGGCAGGTACACCAAGTGTAGTAAAAGGTCACTGGTGGCCTGACTATCGCGATATTGCCGTTCCTGGAGGCGGCTCTGTAAAAGTTCCAGCGCCTCGGCCTCGGTCATTTTGCCGATCAGATGTATATTCTCTGGCGACGCATCCAGCTCCACCGCGACTTCGTGGTTCCGCGTCGTGAATAGAATCGATCCATTGCGGCTGTATGGTATATACTTTCGTAGGCCTTCGCCGTCGAGCAAGCTGATGTCATCGACATTGTCTACAATTAGAAGCCAGTGGCTGGAAAACCTCTCGAGGGCTGTCCTGACCAGCGACTTCACGTCGGCTTTGTCGTCTTCGATCCCGGGAGTGCCAAGCGCCTCACCGATGCCTCGATAGGCATTTTCGAACGTCGTCATAGTAACGGCAGGCACCCAGAAAACAGAGCAGTTCGGATCCTGCTTTTGAACGCGGTAGGCCGCCTCCAAGGCGATTTGTGTTTTGCCAACGCCTCCAAGACCCTCTAGCACTGTTCTTTGGCAGTCATTCGATTTTGTGCTGGGCAGGATCTTTACGACCAGCTCTGTAAGGATCCCGCCTCTTCCAACAAAGTCTTCGTTCTGCCCAAACGGTATCATTAGATGGGGTTTCTGTTTGATTTCTGCGTGCGGAATCAGCATAAAGTGCTCAGCTGAATAGCATATACAAAAAGGAAACCTTCCGAGTTTACCTTGCTGAGGCGGGCGATAAGGCAGACCTGAGATATCACCCAAGACGCCCGTCTGCTGACTGACTTCTCTGAGCAGTCGTGCCATTGCATTTGCCTTGCCCTCTCCGTAAATCAAAGGCAGGGATGCATCAAAGATTCCGAGTAGACAGTACGCTGCATCTTCCTCTTCGGTAGTTTGGCGGCTATGAGCCCAGGCCAAACGCTCGTGGGGCGGGAATTGGCTGAGAGCGGTTCCATTCAATGCACTTATGGGAATCTTGGTGATGTTGTGAATCTCGTTCTGCAGGAACTTCCGATCGCCTAAATGGATACCTTGAGCGGAGAAAAACCTCACAGACACAGGCGCAAGAAGCTCCTGCAGTGTCCATCCACGCGTAAACCACCGACTCCGCTCAAATTGACGCTGCCATGAGCCTGGCTGCTCCGCGGAGCTAGTCGACACGTCCGTCAAGTAGACGTAGCATACTGCTGCATCTCGATACCATCGAAACATGGAGTTGATGGCTTTCGTCAACTCNNCCGAGCTCGTCTTGTCGATGCAGCACGTGTCCACCCAGAAGTGGTCCAGTCCGTCGCGCTTCGCCTGCCGTCCGCAGAACAGGATCTTCTCGTAGCCCAGTTTACCATGCCCTCTCTTCTGCGACATGTCTTGGAAAGTCACCTCCTCAGCTCCCCAGGTATGCGACAATATGGCGTATGGTGGGATATCGTTGATTAGGTCGGGAGTTAAGGTAAGGCCCTTATTGTCATCAAGCTGGAGGAGCCGCATGGCTGCGAAAGCGGGGAAGCCTAATTTGGGCCGCCCACCTAAGTCATTGGCAGTCTACACATGCACTAGTCCGCACTCACAAGAAGTGACCAGAGTATATGTAACTTGATGGCAGGAATCTCTTAGATCTGTGTCAAATATTTTAGCGACTTGGTTCAAGAAGCATTGGCATAGGTTCCAGCAGTCCTTGAAGAGATCATCAGAACACCACACTGTCGTGGGAGCCCATTTTCAGCCGCATGCCTACCCCGCGGAACAGGGAGAAGCGATCTCCACACATCACACCAATCAATTGCGAGGACGCTCACTGGTCTCTTGGTTCGCTAATGGTATGGGACTTTGCTTTGGGCAAACTTTGGTAGGAGATTTGCGTATTTTGGCATTACGACATGGTATTGACATTTACTTGTGCCTATTAGTTCAGGCACTAGATGCCCGCATCACGAAGCGTCTATTATTCCATGTTCGAAAGGATAAAAAGTGGTAGCGTTTTGGGCCGACAGCCCCCTGAGCGAATGCAGCAGGCGTTGGAATAAAGATCGATTCCTTGGTTGCCCCATCGGCTGATCCCGATTACCTCGTATCCCTGCTAGAGCTACGCATGCTGATTCGCTACGTACCAGCACTGTCGATCATTGCTTACTCGAGTCGTCGAAATGCAAACATTCCAGACATGCGTCGCCGTCTTTGTCTCTTTACTCCTTGGCACATATGCTCCATTTCCGACGCTGAACCGAATATCTATTTTCAGATCTCCGTAGACTGAAGCGGCGGAACACAGGTCCTGCTCTCTTTGACTAGTGCCAAATCCGCCCCTTATATCAGACTGCAAACAAGTATGACTCAATGAAGTGACGAAACCGTAGATTGCCTACATTGGATCCACGGTTTGGTCAAGTGACTGAAGTCTACCCCTCGCACGACCGCGAGCGTGTGGATCTATTACTATTTGCATGCTGTTGGAATCTCAGTGCTCGTAGCAAACAACATGCAAGGGACTATGTACGCCAAAATATCAAGGGCGATGCGAACAAGAACGGGGCCATCAGATATGGCAGGCATGAAATTTCTGTGCTCGTCGTGGCTAACCCTCAAGCTTTCAATAATTTGACATTCCTCTGTGCTCACCACAACCTGGGCATCCATGATAAGCCCTTCCGCCAGCCATGGACTATGTTGATCCTTACATCGATGTATCGCCACTTGGTCAGTGCAGCCCGTGGGCGCCGTCCCAGCTGGACAATCCCTTCAGTTCAGATGAGAGCAGTCAAAGCGAGGAGCCTGAAACGCCCGACTCTGCCCTTGCAAGCAGTAATCTACGTGCTGGCCATGCATTTCTCCTGTTTATGGACCTCGATCTCTGGATCCCGAATATCCCATATGATGAGAACCCCCCACACTACATTCGCTACACGGTACAGTGGAAGTTTACTGTGAATAATAGAGCTACTGCGAAGGATACACGACAAGAACTTGCTATTTCCCCGAGTGACTTCTGGGAGGCCGAGCTGCAAGAGACCATAGACAAGCTGATCGAAAGAAACCGGCGCACCCATCCCTCCACCCATGTGTACGAGACGAGCCTCATCGTATCGGTAAATGAGATATCTGAGTCTATCTCACGAAGCGAGCCGATGAATTGAATATTGAATGGGGTGAGATTGAAAGGCAGCTACGGAAATGGAGTCCTCTACTTCATCGAGGAAAACGACTGGTGCTTGAGCTGGTCTTCAAGCTGTCCAACAAGAATGGCACCGACACCACCAGAAGAGGTCGTAAGCGTGGCCGTCGATCGGCAACAGACATCATGTTGGCAGAACGCGCGTCACATCTTGATGCGGAGGAGGCGTCAACAGATGAGCCCTCCATCTGGCGCCGTGTCTATGCACTCATGCGATGTACCGGACCTCCCTGTAAGCTTGGACCACACTGCTGGCGTGATGCCACCGGCTGCCACTACAGGCTGAACACATACCATTTCAGCTGTCTCATAGAGCATGTGCGCAATGGCCATCGGCTGGAGACGCATGCCGATATGCCAGAAGACATTCAGCTATGGCTGCGCGAGGAAGCCAAGCAGGACGAGGCGCGTCAAAATGATCATGCTGGACGGGGAAATAGCCTTAGTGCAGCCATCGCACATCCAGCAAAAAGAGTCCGCTTTGCTGAAAGTGCATCTATAATGATGGCTCGCTTTGATCTCCTCGGCACTCGAGATGAGAACGTTCGAAGCTATCTGGATTGGCAAGTTGCACAAGTCGCGAAGAACGAGCTCAAAGAGGATTTCCAGAAAGCCGGCGACATCATACTAGACAAGGGCTTCGATCTCGAACAATTGCACTGCACTCAAGATTCCAGCTTCTTGATCGAGCAAGGAGTCAAGCCTGGCACCGCGTATCGGGTGTTGAGCGACATTGAGTACTGGGTAGAACACCATGCCAACAGGGCGGTAAATGAATTAAGCCAGCTGAGCGTTGACTCAGGACAACAGATTAGCTAGGTCAGTGGTGCGCCGGTATCTTCAACTATGAAAAACCATGGACAGAAAGAAAAAGGAACAGACCGGAAAAAGAATGAAATGAAGAAAGAATTTACGCGCTATGCTATGCGCATGCTTATGGGTCTTCCACAAAAATACCAGCGTGTCTAAAGAAACCACGCGCACTTGCGACGTCACCTCTGACCATGCGTATGCACCAGTCCAGGAAAGCGCCAAAGTCAATGTACGGCATGCTTGCTACTTGCTGCCAGTGACGTCGCGCAAATGCTTTGATCTGTGAGAATTTCTCCTCAATCGGGTCTTGGCCAGGAGAGTATGGTGGCAGAAAGACGAGCAACACACCAGCCATCCTTGCGAGCTCTTTGATTCTCTCCGATTTGTGAAACGATGCATTGTCCATGATCAGGACGGATTTCGGCTCGGGCCATCTGCCACAGTGCTGCAAGAGCCGTTCGATGAACTCCTCAAATACCTGATGAACCGTCGATCCTTGGTGGATCTGGTAATGAACGAGACCGTCTTGTGCCAGCGCTGCAATGATCTGATACCTCTGCCCGCGGCGAAGTGGTGTGACCTGCACCGGAGCCGTACCTTTCGGTGACCAGCCATTGCGTCGCGAGGCATCCGGCCCGCTCATACCGGACTCGTCTATGTATATCCGATGGTAGGACCGAAATGGCGAAGTTTTGTGTAGATAGTAGTCACGTAGGTCCGCATTGCGTTGCTGGGCCACACGACGGGTTACCTTACTGGACCACCCAGCAGAAGTCAATTCCCGGCTGATGCCAGATCGTGTGACCTGAATACCAAACTGTTCTCTGAGGAAGAGAACCATCTCGTCCTGATACATGGTTGAGTGTTTCTGTCAACTTGGCGCATAGGCTGTTGATGATCTCCGATGTGATAACTCTTGGCCGGCCCATAGTCGTGTTGCGAGAATCTCCCGTACTACCGTTTTTTCTGGTTGCTGCGATATCTTCGAATCGTGCGCGTAGTGCATTCAGCAAGCAAAGCTCGTTCTTCGTCGCTAAGGTAAGGACTAAGAAGCATGGCCTCAATCTGCTTTCGTTGGGAGACTGCGAGCTTGAGCGGCATTTTGAGACTGCTTTTCAGCGAAACATCGATCTCTTGGATGCAGCCTTGGCGTGACGAGAACAGTCGACGACGCTCAAATTCATGAGTTCACTCTCCATTTTATTCGCTTCATTACCTTGTAGGATGCGTTGAATGCACACAGTACTTAGTGAAAGGTGGCCAAAGGAGTGGACCGCCCTCTGCAAACATGCGCTCGGCAGACCGCTGCATCCAGTTTGTGCGACTGCTGGCTCGAGGTAAGCACCTCCAGAAACTTGGTGGCATTTTCGGTAAAGCGCTCAGTGGTCGGATATAGCCAAGCAATACAAAGCACTGAGGTGAAAGCAGAAGAGTGTTTGCTCTGGTGCGAGTTGACCAACGGCAGAAGATGGTGGAAATTTTAAGCATTGTTGGCTATCGAGGAATTAGCGTTACATATGTGGGTCTGGGCTTGTTGGAACGGAAGCGAGGGACATGTCGAGCATTGGACAGACACATGGTCAGCAGGCCCAGGGAGTGACAAAGGATGACGATTACATCTGTTGCAGGATGACTGTGAGCAGAGTCCAGCAGTTCTCTTGCATCTGGCGCACATACTGTAAATGATGACCTTCTAAGGAGCAGTTCCGGATATGTCAAATCGCCTGCATGTAGTCTAGAAGGTGGGGCTAAACTCCGGCTCAGAGGTGCAAACATCGAATCCATGTCGGATGAGCCTGGCTAGCTGACTTCAGTTTGGAAACCAGTCGGATCCTTGTTCCCCTCCTTGCATACAGGTGAACGCAGCATGTTGTACAGTACTGTAGTGCCGTTGGAATGCTGATCGGGATTATTCTGCAACCGTTTTGATGGACGCGTGTGAGTCGTCATTTTATGCCACACTCATCCAAGAAGCCGCTGTCCTGATTGGTGGTGGGGAAAGGGTCTTGTCATTGCGGGGTTCATCGACAGCGAGGCTGAGTTGATACCACGGATTCGTAGATTTCCACCCCTGTCGCGAGTTTCATTATGCAAACGAGTCGATGTGTACGCTATCTTTGTGCTCGTATAGCGCGCTGACCAAAGGTCAAACGCTAAATTCGCGTCCAAGGTCAGTTGATTCATTCAAAAGGCCATTTGACTTCTACTGGCGTCGCGGACCGCAGTGGACTGCCCCGCACGGACGATGCGGCTCCTCCAGCTTGATGACAATAAGGGCCTTACCTTAACTCCCGACCTAATCAACGATATCCCACCATACGCCATATTGTCGCATACCTGGGGAGCTGAGGAGGTGACTTTCCAAGACATGTCGCAGAAGAGAGGGCATGGTAAACTGGGCTACGAGAAGATCCTGTTCTGCGGACGGCAGGCGAAGCGCGACGGACTGGACCACTTCTGGGTGGACACGTGCTGCATCGACAAGACGAGCTCGGCGAGTTGACGAAAGCCATCAACTCCATGTTTCGATGGTATCGAGATGCAGCAGTATGCTACG